>JAUMJL010000587.1:0-11603 GCA_033558185.1 Dromococcyx pavoninus
GGCATTGGAGGTGTGGGTGGGGCACGGGGGGTGAGGGGTTAAGGGGGGCACGGGGGGCATTGGAGGTGTGGGTGGGACACGGGGGGTGAGGGGTTAAGGGGGGCACGGGGGGCATTGGAGGTGTGGGTGGGGCACGGGGGGTGAGGGGGGCCAGGGGGCGCTGGTGGGGTGGGCGGGGCACGGGGGGCGAGGGGTTAAGGGGGGGCACGGGGGGCATTGGGGTGTGGGTGGGGCACAGGGGGGCGAGGGGTTAAGGGGGGGCATGGGGGGCATTGGGGTGTGGGTGGGGCACAGGGGGGCGAGGGGTTAAGGGGGGGCATGGGGGGCATTGGAGTGTGGGTGGGACACGGGGGGTGAGGGGTTAAGGGGGGCACGGGGGGCATTGGAGGTGTGGGTGGGGCACGGGGGTGAGGGGGGCCGGGGGGCGCTGGTGGGGTGGGTGGGGCACGGAGGGCGAGGGGTTAAGGGGGGGCACGGGGGGCATTGGGGTGTGGGTGGGACACGGGGAGCGAGGGGTTAAGGGGGTCACGGGGGGCATTGGAGGTGTGGGTGAGGCACGGGGGGGTGAGGGGTTAAGGGGGGCACGGGGGGCATTGGAGGTGTGGGTGGGGCACAGGGGGTGAGGGGTTAAGGGGGGGCACGGAGGGCAAAGGGTTAAGGGGGGGCACGGGGGGCATTGGAGGTGTGGGTGGGGCACGGGGGTTGAGGGGTTAAGGGGGGCACGGGGGGCATTGGAGGTGTGGGTGGGGCACGGGGGGTGAGGGGGGCCGGGGGGCGCTGGTGGGGTGGGTGGGGCACGGGGGGCGAGGGGTTAAGGGGGGGCACGGGGGGCATTGGGGTGTGGGTGGGGCACAGGGGGGCGAGGGGTTAAGGGGGGGCATGGGGGGCATTGGGGTGTGGGTGGGGCACAGGGGGGCGAGGGGTTAAGGGGGGGCATGGGGGGCATTGGGGTGTGGGTGGGGCACGGGGGGCGAGGGGTTAAGGGGGGGCACGGGGGGCATTGGGGTGTGGGTGGGGCACAGGGGGGTGAGGGGGGCCGGGGGGCGCTGGGGGGGGGTGGGCGGGGCACGGGGGGTGAGGGGTTAAGGGGGGCACGGGGGGCATTGGGGTGTGGGTGGGGCACGGGGGGTGAGGGGTTAAGGGGGGACACGGGGGGCATTGGAGGTGTGGGTGGGGCACGGGGGGTGAGGGGTTAAGGGGGGGCGCAGGGGGCATTGGAGGTGTGGGTGGGGCACGGGGAGCGAGGGGTTAAGGGGGGGCACGGAGGGCGAGGGGTTAAGGGGGGGCACGGGGGGCATTGGGGTGTGGGTGGGACACGGGGAGCGAGGGGTTAAGGGGGTCACGGGGGGCATTGGAGGTGTGGGTGGGGCACGGGGGGCCAAGGGTTAAGGGGGGGCATGGGGGTCGCTGGGGGTGTGGGGGGCACGGGGGGGTCACAGGGGTCGGGGGGGTCGCTGAGGGTCTCTGTGGGTCATTATGGGGAGCTGAAGGGCTCTGAGGCTCTGGGGGGCACCGTGGGGCTCTCTGGGCCTCTGGGGGTCTCGGGGGGGTCTCGGGGGGTCTCGGTGGGGCTCTGGGTCTCAGGGGGTCTCGGGGGGTCTCTGGGTCTCAGGGGGTCTCGGGGGGTCTCGGGGGGGTCTCGGGGGGTCTTGGGGGTTCTCTGGGTCTCAGGGGGTCTCAGGGGGTCTCAGGGGCTCTCGGGGGGTCTCGGGGGGGCTCTGGGCCTCGGGGGGTCTCGGGGGGGCTCTGGGTCTCAGGGGGTCTCGGGGGGTCTCAGGGGGTCTCGGGGGGTCTCGGGGGGTCTCGGGGGTTCTCTGGGTCTCAGGGGCTCTCGGGGGGTCTCGGGGGGGTCTTGGGGGGTCTCGGGGGGGCTCTGGGTCTCGGGGGGTCTCAGGGGTTCTCTGGGTCTCAGGGGGTCTCGGGGGGTCTCGGGGGGGCTCTGGGTCTCAGGGGGTCTCGGGGGGTCTCAGGGGGTCTCTGGGGGTCTCTGGGTCTCAGGGGGTCTCAGGGGCTCTCGGGGGGTCTCGGGGGGGCTCGGGGGGGCTCTGGGTCTCTGGGCCTCTGGGGGTCTCGGGGGGGTCTCGGGGGGTCTCGGTGGGGCTCTGGGTCTCAGGGGGTCTCGGGGGGTCTCTGGGTCTCAGGGGGTCTCGGGGGGTCTCGGGGGGGTCTCGGGGGGTCTTGGGGGTTCTCTGGGTCTCAGGGGGTCTCAGGGGGTCTCAGGGGCTCTCGGGGGGTCTCGGGGGGGCTCTGGGTCTCAGGGGGTCTCAGGGGGTCTCTGGGCCTCGGGGGGTCTCGGGGGGGCTCTGGGTCTCAGGGGGTCTCGGGGGGTCTCTGGGTCTCAGGGGCTCTCGGGGGGTCTCGGGGGGGCTCTGGGTCTCAGGGGGTCTCGGGGGTTCTCTGGGTCTCAGGGGCTCTCGGGGGGTCTCGGGGGGTCTCGGGGGTTCTCTGGGTCTCAGGGGGTCTCGGGGGGTCTCGGGGGGGCTCTGGGTCTCAGGGGCTCTCGGGGGGTCTCGGGGGGGTCTTGGGGGGTCTCGGGGGGGCGGCTCTGGGTCTCGGGGGCTCTCGGGGGGGTCTTGGGGGGGCTCTGGGTCTCGGGGGCTCTCGGGGGGTCTCGGGGGGGTCTTGGGGGTTCTCTGGGTCTCAGGGGCTCTCGGGGGGTCTCGGGGGGGCTCTGGGTCTCAGGGGCTCTCGGGGGGTCTCGGGGGGGCTCTGGGTCGTCTCTGTCGCCCACCTGGTGCCGGTAGCAGTCGCGGCGCTCGGGGCCGGTGCAGGGGGCGCTCTCGGTGTTGTTCTGGCAGGGGCAGCCGGTCCCGTCCTCGTTGCAGGTGGCGGCGTGGCCGTTACACTGGCACCTGGGGGGGGCACGGGGGGGTCAGGGGGCATCTGGGGGGTCAATGGGAGCACCTGGGGGGCACGGGGGGGTCAGGGGGTGTCAGAGGGGGCACGGGGGGGGGGCACGGGGGGTCAGGGGGAGCACGGGGGGGCACCTGTGGGGGCACGGGGGGTCAGGGGGGAGCACCTGGGGCACGGGGGGCACGTGAGGGGGCACCTGGGGGGCACGGGGGGTCAGGGGCGGCACGGGGGAGTCGGGGGGGGCATCTGGGGGGGTCAGAGGGGGCACCTGGGGGACCGAGGGAGCACCTGGGGGATTGGAGGGGGTCGGGGGGGCACCTGGGGGGGCACGGGGGGGCACCTGGGGGGCACGAGGGTCAGAGGGGGCACCTGGGGGGCACAGGGGGGTCAGGGGGGGCACCTGGGGGGGTATGGGGTGGGGGGGGGGCACCTGGGTGGGTCCCACCTTGCATGGGGACGTCGCACAGAGACCCCACCTCACAGCAGGACCCCAGTGTTACACAAAGGGACCCCCACCTTGCATGAAGACCCTCCCCTCAGCCCAAACCGGGCACAAAGGTCACTCCCCCCCCAACTCAGACCCCCCCACCCACACACACTTAGCTCCCCCCCAACCACCCCCCACCCTGTGCTCCCCCTCTTCACCCCAGGACCCCTCCCCCCCACCTGGTGCAGACCCCCTCCAGCAGGAAGAAGCCGGGGCGGCAGCGCTCGCAGCGCTCCCCGATGCTGTCGTTCTCGCAGCCCACGCAGACGGCGTCGCCCTCGCTCGGACCCTCGGGCACCCATGTCGGGATCTGGGGGCAAGAGGTGGGGGCGATGACCCCCCACACCCCCAGGTTGTGGGAGGGGTCATGGGACCCCTCCTGTGCCCTCCAACAATGTTCCCCCCCCCCTCCTCTAACTCGGGGCTCAGGGGGCAGCTCTGGGGGTCCCCCCCATGGCCCCCCCTCCCCATGTCCCCCCCCTCTAACTCGGGGCTCAGGGGGCAGTGCTGGGGGTCCCACCCATGGCCCCCCCTCACCAGCTCGGGGCTCAGGGGGTAGCGCTGGGGGTCCCCCCCATGGCCCCCCCTCCCCATGTCCCCCCCCTCTAACTCGGGGCTCAGGGGGCAGCTCTGGGGGTCCCCCCCCATGGCCCCCCCTCCTCATGTCGTCGTTCCCCCCCAACTTGGGGCTCAGGGGGTAGCGCTGGGTGTCCCCCCCATGTCTCCCCCCCCCCTCCCCATGTCCCCCCCCTCTAACTCGGGGCTCAGGGGGTAGCGCTGGGTGTCCCCCCCATGTCTCCCCCCCCCTCCCCATGGCCCCCCCCCCCTCACCAGCTCGGGGCTCAGGGGGTAGCGCTGGGGGTCCCCCCGCGCCCTCTCGCGCTCCTCGCGTCGCAGGCAGACCCCGGCGTTCTGGGAGCAGAAGCTGCGGCAGGGGCGGCAGCGCCCCCCACCCCGGGCAGAGCCCACGAACAGGGGGCGGCACCGCTCGCACTGCGGGCCCTGGGGGGGGGGGGACAGAGCCACGGTGACCCCCGGTGACCCCCGGTGACCCCCGGTGACCCACAGCCCCCCCTGCGCCCCAGGCCCACAGCTGCCCCTGCTCCACCCCCTGCCCCGCTCCCACCTCATCTCCTGCCCCGAAACTGCCCCCCCCCAGACCCACCGCTGCCCCACAGCTGCCCCCCTGCCCCACAGCTGCCCCCTGCCCCACATCCTGCCCTATAGTTGCCCCCCTGCCCCACACCCTGCCCCGTAGCTGCCCCCCTGCCCCACATCTTGACCTATAGCTGCCCCCATGCCCCCCACCCTATCCCGTAGCTGCCCCCTGCCCCCCACCCTGTCCCATAGCTGCCCCCCTGCCCCCCACCCTGTCCCATAGCTGCCCCCCTGCCCCCCACCCTATCCCATAGCTGCCCCCTGCCCCCCACCCTATCCCATAGTTGCCCCTCTGCCCCCACCCTGTCCCATAGTTGCCCCTCTGCCCCCCACCCTGTCCCATAGTTGCCCCTCTGCCCCCCACCCTATCCCATAGCTGCCCCCCTGCCCCACACCATCCCATAGCTGCTCCCCTGCCCCCCACCCTATCCCATAGCTGCCCCCCTGCCCCACAGCATCCCATAGCTGCCCCCCTGCCCCACACCATCCCATAGCTGCCCCTCTGCCCCCCACCCTGTCCCATAGCTGCCCCCCTGCCCCACACCAACCCATAGCTGCCCCTCTGCCCCCCACCCTATCCCATAGCTGCCCCCCTGCCCCACATCCCACCCCCCAGCTCCCCCCTGCCCCACAGCTGCCCCCCTGTCCCACATCCTGCCCCGCAGCCGCCCCGCAGCCGCCCCCCAGCCCCGCACCTGCGTGTTGTTGAGGCAGCGCGGACACTGCTCCCTGGCGGCGGGGCCCGGGCACTGCCCGTGGCCGTTGCAGCCGCAGGGCACGGAGCAGTCGGCGCCCACGAACCCGAAGTGGCAGCGGCACCGGTTGGGCTCCACGCAGCTCCCGTTGCGGCAGCCGCGCTCGCACACCGGGAGGCACGACCCGGACTCGCTGCGGGGAAGGGGCGGGGATGGTCTGGGCCACGCCCCCAGCCGGTACGGCCACGCCCCCAGCCGGTACGGCCACGCCCCCAGCAGGTACGGCCACGCCCCCAGCAGGCACGGCCACGCGCCCAGCAGATACGATCACGCCCCCAATCAATATGGCCACGCCCCCAACCGGTACAACCACGCCCCCAGCAGGTACGGCCACGCCCCCAGCAGGTATGGCCACGCCTCCAACCGGTAGACTATGCCCCCAATCGGTATGGCCACGCCCCCAATCTGTACGGCCACGCCCCCAGCAGATACGACCACGCCCCGTGCCGGTATGGCCACGCCCACCCACCCATTTCCGCCCGGGACAACGGGGGCTGCTCTCGGTATGGAAAAGGGGCGGGGCCAAAGCCACAGCCACGCCCCCTCCAGTCCCCTGTGGCTCAGCCTCAGCGTGGGAAAGGGGAGGGGGCGAGGCAAAGGAAAAACCACGCCCCCATCAGGCCACGCCCCCCACCCACGTTCCCTGGCTCTGCTGGGAAGGGGCGGGGCTTTGTGGGAGGGGCGGGGACAAGGGCCCAAGGCCACACCCCCATCCTGCCCCCCACTCACCTGCAGGGCCGGTAGGTGCAGGCGAAGCCCCCTCCCCACACCCTGCCCCACAGCCCCCCCCCGTGCTGCCCCCCACTCACTTGTGGGGCCGGTAGCCGGGCCGGCAGGCGCAGGTGAAGCCCCCCGGCAGGTCGTGGCACTCCTGGCTGGCGCCGCAGTCGTGGTGCCCGTTCTCACATTCGTTCTCGGGGGGGCAGCGCAGGAACGCCCACTCGGCCCCCGCCCCACACGCCTGCGCCAGCCCTGCGAGGGGAGGTGTGAGCTGGGGGGGTGGGGTGGGGTGGGGGTGAGCACCCCCGGGAACCCCCACGGCCTCCCCCCACCCCCACAGCCCCCCAAAATCCTCCCTGAGCCCCCCCATATCCCCCGATCTCCCCCCCAGCCCCCATAACCCCCAAATTTCCGCCCCAGCCCCTCGTAACTGCCCCCAGTCCCCCCAATCTCCCCCCCAAGAACCCCCAAATTTCCCCCCAATCTCCCCATTTCCCCCACAGCCCCCGGGACTCCCCATTTCTGCCCCCCCACAGCCCCCGATTTCCCCCCCAGCCCCCCCATAACGCCCTCCGATCTCCTCCCAGTCCATTTCTGCCCCCATAGCCCCCACTTCCCCCCCATAGCCCCCCCCCCCCCCCCCCCGTACCGTGGCGGGGGCCGTGCAGCCCCCCCTCGAGGCAGCGCCCGCTGCCGTTGCCCCCCCTCCTCGCGCACCACCCGCAGCGGGGCAGGCGCAGGCACTGGGAGCACTGGGGGGCCCCCGCGCACCCCGGGGAGCAGCTCTCGGGACCCCTCAGCAGGCGCCCGCAGCCCCCCCCGAGGCAGCGCAGGGGGACGAAGCTGGGGCTCAGGCACTGGGGAGGGGGCAAAGGGGGGGGGGGGTCAGCGGGGGTGACTGCCCCCTAACCGCCCCCCCGTGACCCCAAACTGCCCCCCCGACCCCACCCAATGCAGCACAAGGGGGGGGAAATCTGGGCCTCACTGCCCCCCAACTGCCCCCCCACTACAGCTCCAGCCCCCCAGTTCCCAGCCTCCACCTCCCAGCTCCAGAAGCAGTACTGGGAGCCCCACACCTGCCCCCCGAGTGGCCCCCCCCCCAGCCCCCCAGGTGGCCCCCAAGACCCCCGGGTCCCCCCCTCCCAGCCCCCAAAGTGGCCCCTCTGGCCCCCAGGTGTCGCCCACAGCACTCTAAGTGGCCCCCCTGCTCCCCAGGTGGCCCCCCCGGCCCCCCAAGTGGCCCCCCAGACCCCCAGGTTCCCCCCCCAGACCCCGAAGTGTCCCCCCCAGAACCCCAGGTGGCCCCCCCGTACCCCGAAGTGGGCCCCCCAAGTGGCCCCCCTGGCCCCCAGGTGCCCCCACCAGCCCCTGAAGCGGCCCCCCCAGCCCCCCAGGTGGCCCCCCCGGCCCCACCTCCTGCAGGGCGACGCTCCAGAGGCAGTGCTGGGAGCCCCCGTCGGCCCCCTTGGAGCCCAGGCACGTGGGGCAGGAGCCGAGCTGGTGGCACGGGGTGGGGCAGGGCAGGGGGGGCGAGGACTCGACGGGCATCGGGGAGACGTTGAGCAGGGAGTGGCTGAAACAGCTCCAGTCGTAGCTCGGCTGAACGCTCAGGATGCGGCGGGTCTCGCCTGGGGGGCACCGTGACCCATAGGGACCACAGAGACCCACGGGGACCCACGGGGACCCATAGGGACCCATCGTGACCCACAGAGACCCACGGGGACCCACAGAGACCCACAGAGACCCACAGAGACCCATAGGGACCCATAGAGACCGCAGAGACCCACGGGGACCCACAGGGACCCACAGGGACCCACAGAGACCCATCGTGACCCATAGAGACCCATCGTGACCCACAGTGACCGCAGAGACCCACAGGGACCCACAGGGACCCACAGAGACCCATAGGGACCCATAGAGACCCATAGAGACCCATCGTGACTGCAGAGACCTACAGGGACCCACAGAGACCATAGAGACCATAGAGAGAGACCCAAAGAGACCATAGAGACCCACAGAGACCATAGAGACCATACAGACCCATAGAGACCACAGAGACCATAGAGACCATAGAGACCATAGAGAGAGACCCAAAGAGACCATAGAGACCCATAGAGACCACAGAGACCACAGAGACCATAGAGACCATAGAGACCATAGAGAGAGACCCAAAGAGACCATAGAGACCATAGAGACCCATAGAGACCATAGAGACCATACAGACCCACAGAGACCACAGAGACCACAGAGACCATAGAGACCATAGAGACCCACAGAGACCATAGAGAGAGACCCACAGAGACCATAGAGACCATAGAGACCGCAGAGACCCACAGGGACCCACAGAGACCATAGAGAGAGACCCACAGAGACCATAGAGACCCATAGAGACCCACAGAGACCACAGAAACCACAGAGACCATAGAGACCATAGAGACCATAGAGACCATAGAGAGAGACCCATAGAGACCATAGAGACCATACAGACCCACAGAGACCACAGAGACCATAGAGAGAGACCCATAGAGACCATAGAGACCACAGAGACCATAGAGACTATAGAGACCATAGAGACCCACAGGGACCCACAGAGACCATAGAGACCATAGAGACCCATAGAGACCATAGAGACCATAGAGACCCACAGAGACCACAGAGACCATAGAGACCCACAGAGACCCATAGAGACCATAGAGAGAGACCCATAGAGACCATAGAGACCATACAGACCCACAGAGACCACAGAGACCATAGAGAGAGACCCATAGAGACCATAGAGACCACAGAGACCATAGAGACTATAGAGACCATAGAGACCCACAGGGACCCACAGAGACCATAGAGACCATAGAGACCCATAGAGACCATAGAGACCATACAGACCCACAGAGACCACAGAGACCATAGAGACCCACAGAGACCCATAGAGACCATAGAGAGAGACCCATAGAGACCATAGAGACCACAGAGACCATAGAGACTATAGAGACCATAGAGACCCACAGGGACCCACAGAGACCATAGAGACCATAGAGACCCATAGAGACCATAGAGACCATACAGACCCACAGAGACCACAGAGACCATAGAGACCCACAGAGACCCACAGGGACCCACAGAGACCATAGAGACCATAGAGACCGCAGAGACCCACAGGGACCCACAGAGACCATAGAGAGAGACCCACAGAGACCACAGAAACCACAGAGACCATAGAGACCATAGAGACCATAGAGACCATAGAGAGAGACCCATAGAGACCATAGAGACCATACAGACCCACAGAGACCACAGAGACCATAGAGACCATAGAGAGAGACCCATAGAGACCATAGAGACCATAGAGACCCACAGAGACCACAGAAACCACAGAGACCATAGAGACCATAGAGACCATAGAGACCATAGAGAGAGACCCATAGAGACCATAGAGACCATACAGACCCACAGAGACCATAGAGACCATAGAGAGAGACCCATAGAGACCATAGAGACCACAGAGACCATAGAGACTATAGAGACCATAGAGACCCACAGAGACCACAGAGACTATAGAGACCATAGAGAGAGACCCACAGAGACCATAGAGACCATAGAGACCCACAGAATCCATAGAGACCATAGAGACCCGTAGTGACCCACAAAGACCCATAGAGACCCACAGAGACCATAGAGACCCATAGAGGCCATCGAGATCATAGAGACCCGCAGAGACCAGAGACCATAGACACCACAGAGACCATAGAGACCCACAGAGACCATAGAGACCCATAGAGGCCATCGAGATCATAGAGACCCGCAGAGACCAGAGACCATAGACACCATAGACACCATAGAGACCCACAGAGACCATAGAGACCCACAGGGACCTATAGAGACCGTAGACACCATAGACACCATAGAGACCCACAGAGACCATACAGACCATAGACCATAGAGAGAGACCCACGGGTCCACATGCAGGGGGTGCAATGGGACCCCCAATGTCCACCGCATGGCCCCCCCAGCCCCGTAGCCCCGTAGCCCCCCGTAGCCCCCCCGTAGCCCCCCGTAGCCCCCCGTAGCCCCCCCGTGGCCCCCACCGGTGCGTTTGAACTGCCGGGTCCACATGCAGGCGCCGCCGGCCGTGCACGAGGGGCAGTCGGGGGCTCCGCACGCGGCCTCGGAGCAGTTCTGGGCCGCGAAGACCTCGCGCTGGTTGATGCGACAATCGCGCTCCTGCGCGCAGCGGGCGGCCCCCGGCACGCAGAGCCCCTCGGGGCAGTTGGTGCACCACTTGCAGGGGGGGGGGCCCTGGGGGGGAAAAGTGGGGGGGGATCAGGGGGGCAGTGGGGAGCCCTGGAGGGGGCAAAGGGGGGTCAGGGGGGCAAAGGAGGGGGGCGGGGGGGGGCAATGGGGGGGGTCAGGTGGGCAGTGGGGAGCCCTGGAGGGGGCAAAGGGGGGTCAGGGGGGCAGTGGAGGGGTTGGGGGGGCAATGGGGGGCAATGGGGGGGGGATCAGGGAGGCAATGAGGGGTCAGGAGGGCAAGAGGGAGCCCTGGGAGGCAATGGGGGGGGGGCAGGGGGGAGAACGGGGCTCAAGGCGGGTTTTAGGGATGTTCGTGGGTGCCGGGGGGTTCCGGGGGGTGCCTGGGGGTGTCGGGGGGTCCCGGGGGCCCCCTCACCGGGGGTCCCTGCTGCAGGCTCTCGGGGTGCAGCGCGAGGCACTCGCTGCAGCTGCGCAGGCGCCGGCAGTCGGGGGGCGCGCGGGGGCTGGGGGTGCAGTCAGCCTCGGGGGAGCACCCCAACCTGCGGCCAACTCATTTGCATCTCATTTGCATACTCCACCCCCCCTCCTTCTTCCCTCTCCCCCACCCCCCGGTAGCCCCCTGTACCACCCCAGACCCCCATAGCCCCCCTGTTACCTGTGGGCCCTGGGGGCGTCCCAGCAGCCCCTCTGTACCCCCATAACCCCCCCGTACCCCCAAGCCCCCCCATATCCCCCCCCGTTACCTGTGGGCCCTGGGGGGGGTCCCAGCAGCCCCCCATAACCTCATAACCCCCCATATCCCCTCCCACTCCCCTCTTTCCCAGAAGCCCCCCCATATCCCCCCCCCCATTACCTGTGGGCCCTGGGGGGGTCCCAGCAGCCCCCCCGTACCCCCATAACCCCAAAGCCCCCCCATATCCCCTCCCACCCCCCCCCATACCCCCATAACCCCCCCGTACCCGCAAGCCCCCCCATATCCCCCCCCCATTATCTGTGGGCCCTGGGGGGGTCCCAGCAGCCCCCCCGTATCCCCAAGGCCCCCCATATCCCCCCCCCCATTACCTGTGGGCCCTGGGGGGGTCCCAGCAGCCCCCCCGTACCCCCAAGGCCCCCCATATCCCCTCTCACCCCCCCCCCGTACCCCCAAGCCCCCCCCGTATCCCCCCCCCGTTACCTGTGGGCGCTGGGGGGGTCCCGGCAGCCCCCCTGGCACCAGGTGCAGGCGCCCCCCGAGCGGTTGCAGGTGGGGGGGTCCCGCAGGCTCTCGCAGGGGTCCCCCGAAAGCCGCAGCCCCAGCACCTGCCCCAGGGCCACCCCCGCGAAGCCCCCCGAGAGGACCACGCGACCCCCGGACACGGCCACCGCGGGGGCCACCGCCGGCC
>JAUMJL010000588.1:0-188625 GCA_033558185.1 Dromococcyx pavoninus
AGAGAAGAGAAAGAGAAAGAGAAAGAGAAAGAGAAAGAGAAAGAGAAAGAGAAAGAGAAAGAAAAAGAAAAAGAAAAAGAAAAAGAAAAAGAAAAAGAAAAAGAAAAAGAAAAAGAAAAAGAAAAAGAAAAAGAAAAAGAAAAAGAAAAAGAAAAAGAAAAAGAAAAAGAAAAAGAAAAAGAAAAAGAAAAAGAAAAAGAAAAAGAAAAAGAAAAAGAAAAAGGAAAAAGAAAAAGGAAAAAGAAAAAGAAAAAGAAAAAGAAAGAAAAAATAGAGAATAAATACTTGTAAATGTTTTTAGACATGCAGTTTATGCATTGGTGAATGGTTCTTTATACGTAATATTTATGGGGTATTTGGTTTGTTTTGTGATTTTGTTTCAACTTTTAAGAAGTGCCGTTAATGTGATTAATTAGCAAGAATTTATTGACTAAAAAATCTACACAGTCAAACATATATGATTTTTAAAACATATTTTTTCAGGTGAAACTATAAACCAAGGTCCTAATTAAGCCCTGCTGTTTCCTGAGATTTTGTGTGCAGTGTGCTGGGAAGGAAAGTTACATGGAACTTTACTTGATCATGGAAGAAAAATCTGGAGAGTAAATTCAAGCACTCTATTCAGTTCTCGAAAATAGTCTTCACTCGAGGGCTACAGTGAATTTATGTCTATGTTAAACATTAAAATTCTGTTATGAGGCCAAATAAGGGGAAAACTCAAAGCAACTCAAACATCATGAGGGTAGAAGTTCAGTACCACTGCAGCAGACACCACTAGCTTTACTAGATTTGCCATGAAATACTGTGATTGATCACAGTTTGTTATTATGACATTCTATTACACGCATTCTCTTCCCATTACTTTGTTAAATTGGGAAGCTTATTTTCTCTAATATAAAGCAATTTGTAATAGGCATAGTGTATTATAAGGGGAATTTGAGGCTTTGAAATTTCTTTTGCAGGGAGCTTGTGGGTAGCTATAGCTGAAACAATGCTCCACTCAGATCTTAACCTACTTCAATGAGCTCTTTATAAAAATTGCATAATCATTGATTTATGCGAATTTCTGACAAAATCTCCTATGGGGTATCTATATAGTTAAAACTCAGATGTGCAAATACAAACATACATTCTTGAATACTGTCAAAAAGTACTATTGCTTTAACACAGTGCCATAAACTGCCATGGAACCCACATAAAACTGTTATTTTTCATTGAAATACAGAAAAAGGAGTCTGGATGAAATTAAATTGTTTACTTGTAAATGTACTTTTATATAAGCTATCCTACAGTTGAATCCCTGCCTCTTAAATAATTTGTATTTAAAAAGTGATCATGCTATCTGTCATTTGCAAGTCATTGCCTTTCTTGTTCTTCTTACTTGATACATAGCACATTTCAGAAAACTGTAAACTATTTCCATTTTCTCTCCTGTGATTATTTCCATTTTATCTCTTCTACCTCAATCTACATGCAAAACACGTCCAGGATGCAGCTTTTGGATTGAGAGTGAACAGTCTAAACATTTCATACAGCTATCAAACTCCTTCCTTTTAATTTTTTTTAGACCTTTATATCTGACAAAACCTGATATGATCCAGCCAGCTACAGTTTCTCTAAAATGGGCCTTGAAATTAGGCACTTGGACTTCCATAAGGTATCTCATAGAGTTTTTCGTATTCCTCTTTAGGCACCAAGGTAAGCTCCAAAAACTCCAAAGACTCCTTGACATTTCAAGCATCACATGCAAAATGCTGCCGTCTTCTCTCAGCTGGGAGAATGGGGAATTGTACAAGAGAGCATCACTGAACAATAGCGCTGTGACAGCCAGACACCTTCCTGCACAATGGATCGCCTTGACAAAAATCTCTGCTGACCCCCTTCAGCATAGTCAAATTTGCCTTGTCATGGTAGCTGTGTCAGTGAAAGACCCATTCAAATGAATAAAACATTAGGATGTACCTAGTCTGTCCAGCTGCACTAGAGAACTACATATAAGCTGCTTTTGCTGAATGCAATATACATAGAACAGACAGAAACATTAAAGAAATTAATGTTATCTGGATGTCTGAAATCTCTTCAGCTATTCATATCTCTAAATCTTTCAAAAGTGAGCCTTTGTAATGAGATTGAAAAGGACTTTATAGCAAAGATCCCACAGGAACAAAATCTGACTTTTGAAATGTTTTCCCTCTTGCCTTGTCTTCGAAAAGCCTTAAACTACCATGAAGGATGGTTTTTGCTTAGGTTTCTCCTCTGTTCAGCAGGTTTTAGGCCTTGGGCTATCGGTATCCAAGTAGTTAAAACTACATCAGCACTAATAGCTATGAGCTCATCTTGTATAAGCACATTTTTAGTTAAACACCACAATCTTGGAAAAAAATGTTAGTGTGCTTAAACAGCCTGGCTCAGAATAGCTCACAATATGACGCATACCACAGGAAATAAAGTGGTATGAGGCACCTACAAAATATTTTTCAAACAAGTCATTGAAGCTGTAAGCCCCATGCCTCAGCTTTAGGAAGTCACTTATTAAGAATCAACACCAGCCGTGCCAAGCTAAGCTCTTGCTCTTGGTGATTTTCCAATTGAATATTCAGGGCCCTGTCTCAGTCTTGTTTTCAGGGAAGTACATGCCTGGAATGTTAGCAAGCTATTTGCTGGAAAAAAATGCCCACAACAGGCCCAATGTTGATCACATTAATGCGTTTGAGTGGGTATAGAGTGCAAATGATTGAAAGTGCTTCCAGATCTTGGTTGCTGGGGACAAAGCAGGCTCTGTTCTCTGATCTGATGGTCATTTTTTTCAGCAGAGGATGTGGTGCAGGAAGAGGGAACAGTGCCAATCTCTGTCTAATGGCTCCAAACAGGGTCTGGGCCTAGCTCTTTGGATGCTGATGAGTGGGAAATGAAACACAGATGGGTCAGATGGGTAAGGAGAGGGGGGATTACAGGTCAAGCCAAAGAGTTGGAATAAATTAAGTGCTTATGAGGTACAGAATAGCACATTGTTAAAGTAAATGGACAGGGAAAAAACATTTCGGCATTGTTAGGCACAGCGAGCAGAGAAAAACTTCCCGTCTTCCCAGACTACTTTCACACATCACATCCTCATTGGGATTACCGCATATTTGATATATGAATTACTTTCTATAGCACAGGCACTGCAAGGCTGCAGCATTATGTAGCATCCAAGATGAGATATTTTTCCAGTAAACACCTCTTATGTAACTTATTGAGAGCAATGCTTTGGTTCATGTTCCCAGCCATAAGATAGCCAGCTTCCTAACTCCCTAGGGATTTCTGACAAAAGAGTAAATAACCACGTATGAATACTCTGGGGCAATTAAACAATAAAAGGATTATTTCATGCATTCTTGAAATGCTGAGTCCATGTTTGGTTTTATTCCTGTCAAAGCTTTGCATCTACATGAAAGAAAAATATTAGGTTTGAAAAAATAGTCCAAAACGATTCTGGCTAAGAAACAAAACTGGCAGATTTTCCTGGAAACATACATCAGCAATTTTACCCTTTATACCAAAAAACCCCCACACTGATATAAAAAAAAGTTTTTATTAGATAATATGCACAAAGGTTGAATCCACTTATTTTTGGCATCTCTATTCCATACATAATAACCAAAAACGCATTGCCAAACTCTCTGTTGACTTATACAACTGTAACGTTACAGAATTGAAAACCATAGTATTAATAAAACTTGAAAGTGAAAACTAGGCTCATGTTTTCGAACTAAGTTTGAGGGAAGTTTCAACAGCAGTTTTTTCCAGTCCTGGAATCAAAGCTTTTTCTTGACTATGAATGTTTACCTCTCCTGCAAATGTAAGTGCGACAGTTAAAATAAGTCCTGGTCCTTCCACACTGCACGGCTAGAAATCAAGTGGGGGTCATCACTCTGATGGTATACTCTATGGTAGAGATACGGACCAAAACTGAGATCAAAGCTAAAAAATGCCATGGTTAGAAAATGGCTGAAAGAAGTCCTGAATAACAGGCAAATAACTTCTTACATCCCTTTTAGCACAGAAAGGCAGAACTAGCTGGAATATGTGTTTGCGTCTCTGCCGTCAGCTACAGCAGCTTTCACACCATGGCCTACCTGAGGTCCATGCCCATTGGTAATGTCTCTGAATTTCCCACTATCCCTCTTCATTTTCTGCCTTCCTCCTTCCCAGCTGATAGACCCATAGACTCATGTGCTACGTGCGCTGGTGAGCCAGACAAAAGACACATATGGAGGAGTCAGCTGGCATGCCAGAGCAGATAATGTGAAGTTTACTTCACAGCTTTTCCATGGATGGAGGTAGTGAGAGAAGAGGAAGACCGTCTGCAATTTTTGACCCTTAATCACTCCACTAATCATTACAAAGCTTGAATGAACTTCGTATTTTTAAGATTATGTTTCATCAGATATTGTTGAGGTTGATTTCAAAAGATATTGTCGAGTTGGGGATGAGGAGATCAAAGGCATACACTGATGGTCAGAAAATTGCAGGAAATAAGGTAAAAAAATAATTAGGGTAGTCGAAATAATGGAAAATGATAAAAAAAAGAGAAAAAGAAAAGAGTACCAAACAAGACAAGTTCCTGAAAGTAAAGGCAGAAACACAGTTATGAGAAATGGTCTTTGTATAGCAAAAAAAGAGCAAGAAGCTTCTCAAAGAAGCAAAAGGGAAAGCAGGGTATGGCATTGTTAAGACTAAAAGCATACCTGAAAGGTTGCTTGCTAGAGGTACAATGCAGATAGTTTTTACGCAATGCTTTCCTGAAACTCTCTGCTCCTGTCGGACCAAGAGAGAAGCTCAGATTTGGTAGAAGAAGAAATGGGTAGGCACTAGACCTGCCTGAAAGACTGGTATTTACACAGTCAGAAGGAAATCAGGAGAGCTCAGGCTGGAACGCAGCATGCCTTGTGCTCCCATACAGTACTACACTGTCTGAGCTCTGCAGTGTTTCTCACAGCCAATGGGAAAGAATTTTTTTTCCTTTTAAGTACTGCTCTGAGCAAGTGGTAAGACATATAGGAAGAAAAGACACAGTCACACGGATCTCTCTACCTTCCAAATATCTGTTCAATCTAGATAGCTTTTTTTCCGAATAATTGCAATTGGACTTTTCGTAGCCCAAACTCTAAAATTTAAAGCAGCATTTTCGATGGTTTCAGTCCTAATCAGACTGAAAGGAGATTTAATGTTAGAAAAAATGTGAGATGAAAAAACTACATTATATCTGCAAAGAGTTAAGAGCCCAAGAGATGGCTATCAAAAAACGTGAGCTATTCTCTTGCAAATTTACTTTGCCTACATTTCCCATCATTCCTTGCAGTATTCAACATGAAGACCTTCTAGTAAGGCATTTTTATGACTCGCTTACCTGACCCTGATCATCTGACATTCCCATAAGGCATCACTAGATTAATGGCTCTTGCAGACCCCTGTTTGTGGCTATACCCTGCCCATGTATACTGCAGACACATCCTTGAGCTTCTGTTGTCCTCCAAGGTAGAACAAGCAGAATTCTCCATTTAGGATGTCTTACAGAAGACACACTCGGAAATGCAAGTAAGTATGGACTATAAACCAATAAAAACTGCTCAAGTTAATATTATTGGCATATACTTTGGACCCAAAGAGTCCCAAGGCAGCGTGAACAAAGGTGTTCTAGTCTTGGAGAAGGTGAAAGGCACCCTGGTGATCCTACAACAGAAATTCCAGAGGCCTGAGCTCTCTCATCATGGCATAGAATTAGGTGGTAACCATCGAAAAGACAGTGTGGGAAAGTGAAACCATTGTTTTGCCCATTTTACATGGCCAGCAGAACTGGCTGGGCATTGAAAAAGAAATAGACTTTACCTTGCTTCGATATGTCCAACCTGCCTGTTCTTCTAGCTCAAGTTCCTTCTCTAGGAGAAAATATAACTGAATTGCTCCTCACATTTGAGGGCAAAGTTCCCTTTACAGAGCTAGAAAATTCAACATGGAAGGAAATCCACCTCAGAACTGAATTAGTCTACCTGCTCATCAGCACCTGTTAGTTTAAAAATAAATTACAGTTATTGTTTATTATTAGGCAAAATATTATATCTCGTCGAAAAGTCGCTATTTATTTCTCTCTCAGGACTTTTTTATAAAACCTTTTCAGTGGTTTTTATACGCTATTAAGTAACCTAAACCTCAGAAATTAAAAAAGCTTTCCATCTTCCAGAGCCAATGTAGATTTTAGCCTTACTATTTATTCATAATGAACTAATGATATTAAATAGCCAACCCTTAAATGACTCACTAAGATAATGAGACGTATTAGGTACTTAGAATGATGGAGGCACTTAGGTAATGAAGTGAAAGAACTTAGACAGATGGAAAAATATATCTGATTTTCAAAACTAGTGGTTTGTAAAGTGTGTTTTTCTAAATAAGAAGCACAAGTCAGTACGTAAAAACAGCAATGGAAAGGGAATCTGGTCCAACTTATGCAAAAAGCCTCACTCTTCAGTATTTGCTAGTTCTCAGCCCTGCCTCTCTGGCCTTTACTTTTAGAACAAGGCTTCTTTAACTCCTGCTGATGCAATAACTAAAAGCAGGACTCAGCCTTCAATGCCTAGTATTAAACTGGTTCTGTGCTGCTAATGTAATGTACTCCACTGTATGGTGCTGCAAGCAGGAGAGCCCTCATACACTAAGCACCCTTATATGAAATGATTCCATTATCAGATACATATCACACAGGATTTCCTCCTATGCAAAACACTGACACAAATTGCTGAGCTACAAGATTTATCCATGTACTGTGCCACATTTTTCACAGGATTTTACTTTCTTGCACACAGACATTACTTTCCAAGTCTATTTCTGTACAAAGAAAATTCCTTTAAGAAAATATAAAAAAAAAATCAGCGTAGCACTTACTCTGTCAAGAAGTGTTTTTCCTTGAGTGGGAATTTCTTGAAGCACATTGTTATGACCTTTGGCTTAAAATGAAAATATTGTGGGACAATACCAGATTTTGGCATGATACTGTTGTCGCTTTTCAGTTTTCACTTCAGCCACTGGCCAGATGCCATACCACAGCCTTGTTCTAACAGCGTAAGTCACACCACAGCCATCACCATCCCATGTACTGAATGCCCTATACTAACCACTACCTGCTCTGAAATAAAACATTATCTGTCAACTGTTATTGCACATTCCTTATAGACTAATAGTGGAGCTGTTACGTATATACAAGTTGTAGATGCCACTGAAATATTAATGCAGCTCCACTTTTGCAACCTCTGCCAGTCCCTTTCCATTCTCAGCCTGCTTTCTAAATTTCTTGATTTTGTTTTACTGGACAGATTATCTATTGAAGAGAACTATGAATAAAGACCAAAAAACAATTTAACACTTTCAAGGATCAATTTGGTTTCTCTTACATGTTCATCTGGGTATGGCAACTTACAAAAATATCAGCCCAAAGTTCTGAATCTAACATGCGTTACACTGGCACAGCAACCCTGTCTTTAAAAATTCCTAACACTCTTTGATCTCAAAATTATATGACTATCCCACAGGAAACACCCTGTCTCTGCTTGCTACTTTTCCCAAAATCCTTGGGCTAATAATAGAAAGGAAATTCTGAGTAACTGAGGACCTTACTCAGGTTTTACTCAGATCCGACTCAGATCATTTTCCTTGAATGGACAAGAGCTAGCCAACTTGTGTCAAATCAGAGTGAAGGTCACAGGATTTTCCTGGAGTTATTCACCTAATTTTCACTTCCTCATTATGCTGAATCACAGATGAAATAGATCACATCCTAAAGAAAAATACTAATATTCGTGCTTCCTAATCCATCAGATAAAGCGGTATTTTGTTTGCTTGCATCTAGAAGAGGTTAGCAGTTTTCAGATAAATACAGGTTTGATGAAAAACACTCAGTAAGAAAGCTTAAGAAATCACTTTCAGCATCTCAGGGCTTCTGGAAGTAGAATTATCTTGATCTTGCGGCAGATGCGTGTGTACCAGGAACTCAGAGGGCTGCAGGAAGCTGTTCAAATTCTGCAGCTAGAGAGAACAGCAGCTGCCAGTTACCAGCTTCCAGATTTGGTAGGCACACCAAAATATCAATTATTTTCTTCACAATTCACAGACGAGGTATGTCATGGTACTTGAACAATAACCAGAGAAAAGGATCAGGACAGGATTTGTTCTGAAACTCCAGTGTCATATTTGGTATATTTGGTCTTTTCTCACACTTTGACGAAGGTGATATCACGTGTAATTTCTGGCTTGTAGACATTTGCTAACTTAAATTAATTCCAGAATCATAACGAATTGATGAATGAATAAATGGTGTAGTGGGTAGGACTCCAGTATCTGGCAGATGTCCAGGTGTCACATAAGAAATATTTACAAACAGATAAGGATGAAGGTTTAAAAAACAGAAGAGTTTTTGACTTACTACTGCAGAAGAATGTTATGAACTCAAAAGCTTTACATTTAGGAAAACGAATTGATGAAAGTCATTGGAGAGCCATCAACGGGGAGGAAGATCAAAGTTCAGGGTAGAAAATATCAAATACAAATCAAATCTATGATAAGTTAACAAAATAATATCTCTGTGATACATTTTTCAGATATGTTTGATTATTAATATTGGAGAACAATAATGGGATGGTACAACTTGTGTCATTGGAGGTCACAGTACCAGATGGATTAGGGGTCCATGAATGATTCTGTCATGACTGATCATATTCTAAAATGTGGCAAAGATAATAAATTCTCATATTGCAAAAGAAGAGTAGTGGTAGCAATGAGTCATATTGTCTGTTGTGTAGCATCAGCTTTATGACAGCAAAGTTGCAACGAAATCCATTTGCACTGCTATAAAACTTGTGTAAGGTGCTGAAAGTCATGCCTGATACATCTACCATTCTTGTATGAAAATCAATACTAGTAAGATTTTCGAGAAGTTACAGTGCCTGTACAAGCTGCTTTTCTTGGACCACTGTTGTGCTGCACAGGATCACTGCAGAGAAGGAGGGGAGACACTGTTCAGATCTACCCTGAGGCCTGGACTCTGTTCCCCAGTCATCACCATTCCCTGATTTACAATCTGATCCAGGAATCTTACCTACAATGCAGCTATATCAACACCTGCATCCTAGGGAAAACAAATACTTTTTAAGGTGAGATTGTTGGTACAAATAAGCTGCAAAACATAAAAGTGGCTCAGAGCCAGGCCCAACAAGGGTATTAGGCACTGCAATGCTCAGCATTGCCAGTTCCAGAATGAACTATTAAAGGGATCATTAAAATGACGTGTAAAATCTGCTTGTTACTGTGAGGTGCTAAGTGCTTCCATTGAAAAGCTTTAATGGACATGAGCGTTCTCTGCATCTTATAAGATTGGACACATATTTTCTGAAAATGTGATGAAATGATGCATTTTTATTTTACATCTTGACAAATCAATTTCCTGAATGAATGGTGAGTTCACAGAAGGGACAGCACAAGTTGCATTCCATTAAAAAGAATTTATTAACTATTTTTCTTTTTCAACTGATGTATGCGGCATGCTGTGAACACTGAAAATTAATGTTAATTTATTTATCATTAAAAATAAGGAAATGAGGCTAAGCAGCATGGAGGGAAAGTCTGAAAAGTGTGAAAGTATGTTCCGTGTTCATTACTTTCTATAGGTACTATTTTTGTTTCATTCGATAATCTCAAAGGGACACCAAATAAATTGGGGGTGACTGAGCTATTAAAATTGCTTATTTAATGGCTTCTCTTACTTGGGGGAAAACTTTGCAGTCTGTTTAGACTGAAACAATCTAGGTGGAAAAAAATCTGGGCCCAGATTTGTTTTGGCACCAGTTATAAAACCCTCTGCCTCAGCTGTTTCATTTTGATCTTCTTTAGTTACACTTTCATCAAGATTAACATGAAAACTTCAGTGGACCGTCTCTGGATAAAGTATAGACTAAAATCGTCATATGCAAAATGATTTCAGGCTCAATGATTGTCAGTCAGACAATATATAACTTTGGGTTCTACCATAACCCAAATAGCGATCATCCTGCCAAAGGAGACATTAACTTAAATATTTCCTTCCTTGGGAAAATACTTTGGTCTCTCTTTACAAACAAAAATGCCTAACCTGGCTTGGAAAAGGGACTCAGGGAAGATCGCTACAGAGATGCTAGTACAGGATGAAAGGAAGCTCACTGTGAACTGAGGGAAGACAAAGAACATTTTTAGCGCAGGGGAGGTCAGTGAAAGGGACCCTCGGAAACAAGGAGCACACCTGGAAAAGACAGTGCAGCTAAAGCCCTGGAGAGGGGAGAGGCTCCTCAAGTTTCTGGCGTAGTGAGATAGAGAAATAAAGCACACAGTTTTGTCTTGCTGCAAGCTCCCCATTAGGAGGGCGAGGGAGGTTTGAAATTCTGACCCTTTGGGGTCAATAGGACCAAGACAGCCCAGTGATCTCATCTGCTTTTCCAGTGCCTGAAGTGGATCTTTTTCTTTTGGCTTAGTTTATCCGTAATCAGTCCCTGTATTTGGGGAATAGGTGGATGCTACCTTGGATTATATTTTATAAATGTACTGTAATCTCTGTATTTATTGTACCTTGTCCAGGTTTTATGCTTAGAAAAATTAGATTTTTTTTCGGAGAATCCCAAATGTGACCACTAGACTTTCATTAGCCAAAGAACATGGATTTTACAAGGTCTTAACTAATAAGGTGACTGAAAAATCAGCAAGATAAAATATTTAATATGCTTCTATTGATATACCGGGTTTCCTCGCCTGTTAAAACAGAAAGTACAGTAGTTTTTCATATTCCTGCAATTCCTATAATCATCCTGTTATAGTTTATCTTCTCAAATACAACCAGATTACCTCTTCAAATATAATCAGCAATCTGAGTATAATATATAATGTCAGATTTCCAAACTAAAGTGGATGGAATTGTAAACTTCAGGAATTTTCCAAACTAAAGTGAATGAAAATGTAAACTTCAGGAATTTTCCAAACCAGAAAGACAGGATGGAAATACAACATTGAAATCTGAGAAAGTTAATAAGGTTTAGCTTAGTAGGAAATATTTTATTACCATAGGGAGGTTTAAAATCACTTCAGAAAAATAGAAGTGCAAGAGTCATTTCTCTTTTAAAAAATATGTCACAGTCAATAGTCATGAAAAAGATGATTTATTGCAGGATTCTATGCCTAAGTTGTAGGTGCTTAACTGCAAGCATATGCTTACGTGCTTTTCTAAATAGAAGCGTATTTAAGCAAGTGCTTGATGTTAGTATTGAACTACAGTCTTAAAGGTCTAAGAGGACGCCCCTCAGGCCTGGATTTACCCACTCACCTTCAACAATTTAGCTGAGACATATCAAAAATAGGAGCTTTGGAATTACTGAATATAGGTAGAGTTTATGGCAAACTAGCCTCCACAGTTAAATTCTTAGGTTCTGTGGGATGAATCCAGCCTAATCCTGAACTGAATCTGATCTATTGCTTTCAAGTCACCTCATTAGGAAATGCAGGAGGAAGACAAATCTGCAGTATGCCGTTATATCACCTAACAGATATGAAAACAGCAGAAGGAGAAGGCAGTCACCAACAATTAAAGCATTTACCTGAGAAATGAGAAAACAGGAATAAAATTTTTCCTGAGGGGATTCAACACTTCCTGCTTTTTACTTCCCAGAAGACGATTTTACCCACTGCAGCAAAGGCTATGATAAGCCAGGATAAGACCACGATACATTCTTCCTCATGAGGCTATGTAATTATTCAAGGAAGAACTCAATGTTTATAGGTCAAAGAGAAAATAAAGAGACATCTTGTTATCCTGGTGTTCTGTCATTAGAACAAACCTCTATAAGGGGAGTTGTGAATTCTCATCCTTGCTGGCCATGGTCATTATTCTTGTTGAAACTCAGTGATGGAAAATTAGTCCCTCTCTACTAGGGATGGAAGTACTGATGCCCTGAATTGTGCATTCAATCTGCATGTTGCTCATATGTTGCCCTTTCTTTAATGATAGCATGCAACAAAAAGGTTTGTACCTAAACGTGACTTAACTGTCTACATTTAAAATTATGAGACTAAAAGTCACATAAGCTGCAAAATAGAAATATTTATGTTTAGCTGGAACTCGAATTAAATGCTACATCCTCTGTAAATGTGGTCACTGATTATCATATGGTTAATTATATGTTCAAGAAATGAGAAATAAGAGATTACAACAGTTGATTATGAAGCACTTGGTGGTTTTAATAGTTTTCAGTCAGATAAGGCTAGTCACGAAAAGATAAGAAGAAATCTAAGATTACAGAAACATTAATCTTATCTAAGATATAATGCAGGAGGAGGGCAAAAGTAATACACAATTTGTGACTGATCCCAGGCTAAAACGCTTGCAATATTAACAGGCAACTCCCTGATAGGAAATAGGTCACAGGAACCTGGTAGGTAGCAGGACGAGGGGGGGGAACCATACGAAGAATCCATAAATAATTATTAACAAAACAGTTGGAGTGTGACAGGAGATAAAAGCTCTCATTTGCAAATGGGATTTACTGAAGGTGGACATTGCCTGACACTTTAGTGAGAGGTTTCAAACCACTGTAAGAAAGGGGAGTAGGAATAGGAAAAGTTCCGCAGAACTGGGAAAAAGAGCCAAAAATTCAGCAACTTATATGCAGAGGAAAGATCCTCTTACCCTAAAACAGACTACATTTTTTATTGCTCTGGGAGTCAGGCAACAAGAAAGAAACACTAGAGCCTTTCAGTCTAACAAAAGAGACAAATCCCCTCCTATCTTTAGATCTGAACAATTAGATATAAAAAGTGGGACAATTTTCTTCTACCTATGAGAGGACACATACTGGGGAACATGGATAATGTCAAATAGTTTTCAACAGGGTGCCCTAAGGAAAACAGAAGATATTTGTTCACACTCAACAGTCCCTTTGAGAAATATTGGTTTTGCAGACTACCACTTGGGTTCTTCCCAGCCCCTGAGGAGTTTTACTGCAAAATGTAACATCTTTTGTTGGTATGGAGGACACAAAAAACTGTAAAGATGATATTTAACTACAGCAAGAAAAAGTTGTACGGCATAATCAAAAGCTTTGTAAAAAAAAGATGGAGCAGCTGGGATAAATCTAAACAAGCAGAAATGTAACTTCTATGTGAAGACAGTAATACATGTAGGTGAGACAGTAACATGAGAGTATGTTCAAGTAGGTCAATTGAAAGGTGAGGTCATCAATAGCAGACATGTCTTAATACACGTGAAACTGGTACAAAAGTCTTTGAAATTACAACTTATGTAAACACGCTTAGTCTAACAGCCTAAATAGACTACTTGGGAATGCTACAGTGCAAAGCTGTTCAACAGATATGGGAAACTGAGGAAAAGAGGCCCTGATCCTGAAATATAAGGACATGAGGAGCAGCGCTAAGGTCTTAGAAGATTATGCAAGCAGGCTATTGGCTTGGTCTTCATATAACAGCACAGCTGAAACTGGAAATCAGTGTTTTATTCATCACAAATTCTAAAAAAGAACATTTATTTGTCTGAACAAAGAGAGAGGGCTTTGGCATTGGTCGATGGTACGAAAAGTTTAATGCTCTTGTTTATACGGAGTTACTAGTGAGTAAAATCTTCCATAAAGTTGTTCTCAAGGCTAAAAAGCCCAGGAATAGACATCGCACAGGTAATACTGTCTCGGTTACTAATGGTTGATTTTCAGAACAATTTGGCAGTCATAGGCACACTTTCTAGAGGACTCAACAAAAGTGATGGAATCAATATTCATCAAGAAATTGTTTATCCATCTTTTTATTTGAAAGTGGGCCATCTCTAAAATTGAAACAAAGTCACTGGTAGCTTGACTGTACATAAAGGGCAATTATGGCAAAAGGCACATATCTTGTTTCGTAAAATATGCTTTGATATCTGAACATACCTTGTGACTATAGTGCTGTGTCTAGGGGGGCGGAGGGGGGGGAAGTGTGAACAACAGAACTAGTGACCACTGAGATGTCTTTTAGTCTTAAGAAGTTGGCACCCAGATCTGAACCATAGGCAAACAGTGACATGTTTTCCATCTGTCTAAAGAGAGAAAATGAAGGCATATGGCAGGCAATGAATGCTAAAGTTGAGGGAATAGAGGTATAAGACATGCAAATAAAAAACAAAATTAGTGTCACCTGAAAGCAATGGTCTTTACTCCTTGGGAAGCCTCAGTTGAGCCTACACTACCTCACAGACCAATCGAATATCCTCTGTAAATTTAATTATCTTCTTGATTATTAGTATGTGCAATGGTGAATTAAGTAATGCTGGTCTTCGTGTGATATTTTTCCACACCTTGAATTAACACAGACCAGGTCTTTAAAACAGTGCAGGTGGGATACTGTGCAAATCTCGATACTGTTTTGCAAAGACAGTTAGACCCAGGTACAGAATAAACGGGTTTTATGAAACCTTCAAGTGAAAAGTTCAGAACAATCTCTGTCAATCAGAACACTGTTCATCAATGGATGTGAAGATGTTACACATGCAGGAGGAGGTCCAAAGCCTACCGTGATCATGAGATGTCTTTCTAGTGACTCCAGTGGACTATGGATCACAAGGACTTTCTTCAGGGACAAGTATCTCCATCTTCCTCAGTGCTGCCTGGTGCCTACTCCTCATTGTGGTTGTTGATGCCAGTGCATGCATAGCCCTCATTTCACAACACGCTGCGGGAGTGCCAGTAGCTGTGGCGGCTGCATCTCTAATACTACTTCCAGATGCCCCTACACAACTTCAGTGAATAAACCTGCCAACATGTGAGAAAGCGTAAAAAATCATTTTTGCATTTGGATATTGGGGTGGTGGTAAAAATGGGTTAATTTGCCTTTCAGTCCCTCTATTAACAGCAATGTACAGATTTGAAACATACCACTTCTTAATTTGCAGTGTTGGGGCCATTATGGCAGGCAGTATCGGCCCCAAACCCTTCTAAGAGAAGGTGAAGGGTCAGCAGGAGCACTTTGTATAGTGCCTCCTTTCATCCTTAAAGCTGAACCATAGCCCCAGACTACCCAATTTGCAAATTATGCAGGGATAGTTTGAGTTTTCCTCTCTAATTTGCTTTGGTTTATAGATTAAGCTCTATCTTCTGTTTTGCTTGGGCCCTCTGTACATGAGGGGATGTGGGTAATGGGAATACATCACATTAAAGGAAGTGAATAAACTGATCATGAATGAATGAATGGATATGATCCTCAAGGGGAAACTTTACTGAAAGCACAGGAGCACCAAATCTTAAGTTGGCCGTTTTTTTCTCCTTGTTATTTGTCGCTGCATTAGAGCTAAATGGAAGCTGGAAAACACAAACAATTATTTGGGCATAAACATAACTTCAATTATAACTATTTTCATTTACATGGTATCTGCCATATTACACCTCTATGTGTTCTTTGTGAACCAGGCATTCATACAGGGAAAAGGAGGCAGAGAGGGCTGCAATTCCTAAGGCTACAGACACTTTAAGAAAAAAAGGCTTAGCTTTTCAGACTTCATGTATCCCAAAATGCTCCACAAACAAGCGTAGCTAAAACCATAGCACAAATACTTCTACTTCCTCTCAGCTTTATTTTACAGTTTTCAGCTTATGAAATCATTTGCCCAAGTTTTATTCAAATATTTATTCAGAAACTTTTTAGTAGTCTAATGAAATCTTAGGAGGAGGGGGTCGGTAGGCTATTATTCCAGTCCCTGCTGTTAAAAAATATCCTTTTTTGTGGAATTTGGGTGAGTCTCTCCCCAGAGGTAGCATATGCAATAAAGATAAGAACTACACCTTGCAGCACAGGTCTGTAGGGTTGCATGAAAGGGGCTGCACAGTTACCAGCTGTCTGCTCCAGTCCCTTTCTGGAGAACAGCTGGAAATGCATTCTCCAGAGATTGTATCTGGCTGGATTCTCCTGCACTCAAATCCCATTGATCTGGTTCCGTTCTAGCCCTCTGTACTCGCAGTTCAAAGAACAGCAAGGCCTGTAAAGAAATTACTGCCATATTGTTCAGTCGGCCACAGTGAGCAATATATAGGATTATAATTAGGAACACATTAAGGGAAACAGCTCAGTGGAGATAAGCTGTTTGGCTGCATACGCTTTTTGATGAGGGCTTAATGCCAATCCCAGAATAAAAAAGATCAAATATTTGTTACCAATCCTTTTGAACTGCTGGCAGAACATGTGGTAAAGCATTTTGATTCAAATTAAAAGCATCCTAGGATAAAAATAACCCTGTTCTGTTAGACCTTTCCAAGTGAAACCATTTGTAGGCTGATTTATTGTCTTTTCCTTCACCTACTTCCACCAGCATGATTAACATATGCATTTCTGAATCACGTGTAAGCCTGGACAGGTATTTGCATTGTTACACATCTGCGTAACAAATGGCAGTACAAAATGTATACAGAACATGTAGATAGTCAAAGTCCCAGCAAATTGTATTTGACCAAGCGCATAGATAAAAGTTTTACTGTGAGTTATTGTTTCTTTCTGGTGGAGGTAATCTTCAGAGGAGTCACCATTCTGCAGGTGACAATACTGATGAAGAGCCATCACAGATAGAGCAGACAGGTTTATAACCAGGGGAAAACCCATAAGAAGTGAAACACAGCCAAAGAAGAAAACAAATCTCTCTCAATATTCCCCATGAAATGCTTATTACTGCATTCTGTGGTGTCTAATTTATATATCTGGGAGATGTTTGTTTTAGAATTCTTTTTTTTCATCTCTAGAAGATTTTGAACTGGTGCCAAGTATATCAGAGAGGCTGGAATTTGAGAGATTCATGTTATGTTCATGAAGCCTTCCACACTGAGACAGGTTTATGGTGTTACTGCATGTAAATTACAAGGGTTTGGGGAAAGAGGTACGTTCTCATTCACATCACCCTACATACACAAATATCCTTTTTTAGCTCCTTTTTAAGCTCCATTTTTAGTGAGCTGATTAAAGATATACAATTGGATAAGGATTGACTGTCTTGACCAGGAAATACATGCACTGATGTTAACAGAAACATGCAAAACATGGTGCTCAGCTCCATTGCAGAAACAGTGGCTAAAAAAAAAAGCAGGAAATTTGTAAGAAGCAGATGGACTTAAGGGGCTAAAAACATGAAGTGATCTTATATTCAGAGCAGTATTTCTTCTTCTGGGAAATCCAGTTTAATAATACTACATGCATTTAAGCAGTGCTATTTTTACAACACACGGAACTTCATATAATTGCCTTAGTTTCCATCAACTTAGGATTTAAAGAATTTGTACTGTCTCAAATTCTATAGGAACACATTTGTACCAAGTGGAGAACAGTCATTTCGCACAAGATGTGGTCAGGAAATGGCAGCCTGTTGTGAGGATATTTGAGACTGTACTCACTAACCTATAAAGGGACACTTTAAAATAAGTTACAATTCTTATTCATTGATTCATTCTTTTATCTTTAAAGTCACGTGTGTGGACTAGAATAATTCACAGAGAAACTTAGTGCCAACCAGCATTCACATTTAACTATATTTGGCTTTTTCTAACACTTTTTATTTCTTCTGTATCTATTAAGGACTGCTACCCTACTGATGTATTCAGGATATTCTTTCCCACAGTGTCTTAACAGCATTTCTTCAGTAGCTGAGTAAAAACAGGTATGTTGAATACTGGTACATGAAAAAACTTTCAGCAAGGTGACCCATGCAACAGGGAGACTAACTCCTGTAGCCAAAGATTTCACCTTAAACTCCTGCAAGCCTAGGAAGTCAAAGACTAAAATTTTATTAATGATTGTCTTCCATGTTCAACAACAGAAGCTGTTAAAAGAATGTTTTCTCGTAGAAAACTAATGGGCAACCTGTAAAAGAGGTCCTGTGACCTCCACTATCAAAGAACGATCTACTTCATCTTCCACTACCAGGGTTGGGCTCACTTAGGACCAGATAAGGACTTCGCTTTTCTAAGACATTCAAAATTACTTAATGGAGTCATTATGATTTGTACCAGCTATGTTGTTTTTGTTCCAGGTAGCTGTTGATCCAAATTTCTGACCACTTTTGGCCAGAGGGAATCCCAGCTGGCATCTCTGCAGACAGACAGGAGTCCCTCTCGACTTCAGACAGGCATCTTATTCTCCATGCTGAGCCCTCCAGCTGTTGTGCTATACCTGAGAGATGTTCATAATGCTTCTGCTCCCCTCTCTCGTCCCTGCTACTGTGCTTGCAGCCTTTGCCCTTTCATCAAAGGTGACTCACTATTAGCTTTGGCTGCAGCAGTCCTGACTCTGACAGACCCTGCTCCTACTCATTCCTTTCTCAAGGAGAACCCAACAATCCATTCCGAGATTTCACTGAAAAGAGACAAAGGACTGCATTTTCTGAAGTCTGCTAATTGCTTTGAGATCATTGGTTGAAAGTTGCAGTAGGCAACATGAGATTATTACTCTAAGATGTGAAATAAAATATATGTGACCTAGATTGAAAAGAAGACAAAGTTACATTAATGAAATATTTACTGCAGTAGATGCTCATGGTAGTCACATTTAAGGTTTAGGCCAAAGCTTATGTTAACAGCTGGCAGAGACAGTGCCAGACTTGGTTAGAAGCTCCAGAGCAACAGAAAAGGTCATATCAGGCTGGGGTCTTGCCTGGGTCCCAAACACAGAGAAGGACCATTTCGTTAGGTGAATTCAGGAATCAAGACCCATCCAACCAACATCTTTCATGCCCTGGGCAAGAAACATCTTTTTGCCTGGTGACAGGATCCTGTTCTCCACTTCCTGCTGCTGTATTTTTGAAATAAGGCCTTTGATGTATGCTGCCAGGTTTACCTACGTAATTCCTTTGAAGGTTCAAACAACCCAGGCTGCTGTTCTGCACAAATGTATGTGTCTGTTGGGAAGAGTTAAGATTAAAAATCATCCAGACTTGCTAACACGTATTTGCATAACCCAACGTGCTAGTGTTACTCATATTTTGGGGACTAGTATGATTAGAAAGTTCATATGCCGTATATCTGGAATCACTGTAAAGGGAATCATGAAAATCTAATTCAACAACAGCTGGTAATTTTGCTTCAATGGTAACATGGACAGAGATGATGACAACAAAAGCTGAGATGTACTTCTCACCAAAAACAAAGAAAAAAAATGGAAATTGAAAACTCAAACAAGCAAAGAGAATCACAGAGAAGGGAGCCAGTACCAACCAAGTGAAGATCTTTTGAAAATAACACTTAAAATTTCAATTGAATTTTCCTTTTTTTCTAAGAAAAAAGTTTTTAGCAAGGTGGAGAATAGCTTTAGAGTGAAAAGTAAAAATGAATCTTTGATCGAAGAGTGTCAAAATCTTAGTTAAAAATTAAAATTAGTTGATTAATTCTAAACTATCAAAAATAAATATGGATATAAATGTTCATCTCAGGTAGACATCAGAAAGCTCACATTGCAATAGTACATCTGGAATTTAAATGGAAATTCCTTGTTATAAAAAAACTTTGACTGAAAGTTTTAGCTAGAAATTAATGGTTTTTTCCGTTTTTGTTCTTATTTGCACCTCCCTGGAATATTTTCTTGCTGTCCCTTCCATGAAGAAAAATTATCCCACAATAAGAACTGTTTGTCTTGCTTCTTCATATGAGAAGGTGTGCCTCTACTCCTGTTTTTTCAGAGAATCAGCTAATAAGCAAAATAAAACACATTCAAAGCAGCCACACCACACAATTTGTTTGCATGACTTCTAAAGTGGAAGACACATACCCACACGAGGAGACTGATTATCCATTGCCTTGCTCACATACATCTCACTTAAAATTATTCCAAAGAATTTCAAGATGAGTGCCAAATACTGACAGTTCAGGTTTTCACTTGGCACCCAACAATAGATCTGCAAAACTAAAGGTGTAACTTTATAGGATGAGAGGAAGTTGCTTCAAGTTGTACCAGAGAAGGTTTAGATTGAATGTTAGAAAAATTTTTTTTACAGAAAGGGTTGTCAAGTGTTGGAACAGGCTGCCCAGGGAGGTGGTGAAATCATCATCTCTAAAGATGTCCAAAACCTGTGTAGACGTGACATTTCAGGACATAGTTTAGTAAGCATGATGTTGTCAGGCTGACAGCTGGACTTGAGGATCTCAGAGGTCTTTTCCAACCTTAATGATTCTATTATTCTTCATGAGTATCTACTTCACATCACTACTTTCTCCCAGATTCTCTCTACTACTCATTTCTGGCCTAACAACTTCCCTTCAGTATAACACTCGTATGGCCACGACCAAACACACCCCGCTCTCTGAGCTGCTCCTCTTACAGACTCACAAACCAGACCACCTGCAAGGCCAGTACAGTCATAAAGTGCAGCAGATGGGTCTGGCAAATGAGGATGTATTAAGCCTAGTATGGGTTATCCTGCCTTTGAATAGCTGACTCCTATTTAGTCTATTACAGTCTCTGCATTGGGGTCTCCAGTTATTCCAGTTCTTGCCAAAGGACAGCCTTCATGAGTGGTAGTCTCCCCAAAGGCAATTAGCTATAAAAGAGAGATGATGAAAGTATCTCTTAACCCCATTTCTATCATCCCTCAGTGCCAATGGAGCTTGCCAGCTGAGAATGAATTGCACTTAGATGGCTGTTTTGGAAGTTGTGGGCAACATTACTGGTTGACAAAGCAGATGGTAAGCTTCTTGGATGTGCCTTCCAATGTGTAACATGTATTAGACTCCATTAAGCGAGCAAACAGGCCTAACCAAATGAAGAACAAATGCTAGAAAAATTTAAAATGCTTGGAAACCGTACCTAGGAAGTTCTGCAAACAATTACAGACAGTCAGTGTTTGTCTAGAGAAGCTTCACACTGATTTTTCATAGCCTGATTTGCAAGTTTGCTCACGAACATTTCCTAACCTGTCTCTTTGTTAAGAGGGACTCTATAATTTTCATTCAAGTGTCATTAGAGGTGTCATAGCACATGCCACAGTAACTGAACCTTTTATTTAAGAAGGTTTCTGCTCTTTTTCATTGCTGCACAAACTATGCGTTCTCCACAAGTTTTCATTACCCTTAGGAAGAATGAGAGCCAACTATAAAGTTGAACACATTCTTAAAATAGAGGCAGCTGGAGAAAGGAGTTTAACCTAAGGAAACAGAGAGCCTTTCTGAGCCAAGTTTGTGTTACAGTTAGTGTTGCTTTTGTTGCAAGGCAAATGTGTGAAAGGAATTATTTACAGCCAAGAAGGACACCGAGAATCCAAGCAGGGAGGTTTTTTGCATATCTGTACACACAAATTTACCGGATATACATTACACACAGAGTCACAGTTCCAGAAATCTCCTCGAAAAAAAGCCTATGTGAACACCATGGCCACACATACACGCAATTGGCCAGGTCTCCCTGCAGGTACTGTGTGCCTCAGACTCTCAGACACTCAAGCAAAAGACAGGTTTTTAAGTTAGCTCTTTGCTCTCCAGAGCAAAGAATGGCATATTCAGTGGCACTTACCAAAGAAAATTCTTGGGAGCAGAGCATTTCTGAGATACTGAAGCACAATTTCCTTCCTGTTTCCCATTTCTCCCAAATGCTACTAATTAACTGCAGGCTTATACCAGCATTGAGTTGCTTCACTGTCAGCACTAGCTCAAATGCTCTAGCCAGTAAAGAAGTAAAGGCCAGGTTCACCCTTTCCTTCCCAGTCCACCACATGCCAGCTGTTCTCTGTCCACCTGCTCTCAGCAGATGACTGAGCAAGGGGCATCAATTCTTCTGGACATGACTCTTTCACTTGAGTAATTCAAACCACCATCCAGCACTGTGTTCATGAAGGACGTAACAGAAAAATTTTCCTTTATCTGAGGTACTTGTGGAAATTCAGTGGAATATAGCTTATACTATGCAGTGTAACCAACTGTAAGAAACTTGTGAAACAGGAGGCCCCGAGGTAAAACTCTTACTACATGGAATTATCTGAATTCTTCCAGAAACAACCTCAAGATGATAATTTTAAGAGAAGATACCAAGATTATGATAAGTAACTTTAAAAAATTACGTTGAAAGAAAAAGTCCAAACCATCTCAGGAAATTGTTTGTATTACTTGGAGAAGCCTCAGTCTTTCTAAGGAGCAGTCTTGGCAAGGTTCAGAAGTTTTTCATATTGTTGTTGGCAGCTTCTTGCCTACCACCATGATACCTTCAATTGCTGAGGTATCACACTTCAGAAAGTTTTGTTATGGCTAATTAAGCAACAGGCAGAGCAAAACTTGTTTATTCTTTATTTTACAGGAGTGTTAATCGAGAAATAAGCAAGTGGGTTGAAATTACCAACTGGCTCAGCAGTTTCTCATGATTCCAGAAAATTGCCAACAGTCTGTTCTCATTTCTCATTGACTTTGTAACTTTTGTTTGAATCATAGATCATAGTATCTACTCCATATAAGGAATTTAATATATTTAAAAGGAATAATTCAATTACTTGATAAAATTTTCACATTAAAGTATATGCTTTGCAAATGTCATTGTCATGAAATAATTCACCCCAGAATTTGGATCCACTTTTAGACCTTCTGTTTTTCAAAAGACATGCAGTGTTATACTCACATTGTTTTTAATAGCTAGCAAAAATAGAGAACAGAGAGGAAACCTATGTAATTACTCCATACCGGTGCCCATGCAAAATTTACATATGTATGAAAGTCTTGTTTATGTTAGAAAAATCTACTTCTAGTCTAAGATCCTGTTTTACTACAGTGGGAATAATAAGTTCTCATTTAACTGTACAAAGGCAAACACCTTTTCAATATTATAGAATAATATTATAGTAGTTGTTTCATTAAAAGATATCCTATGAGTATCATGAACTTTTGTATTTTAATATGTAGACCGGATAAGGAGACAGATAGAATACAGCAAATTGACTGCACCTAAAAATGGATTTGGTATTTTTATCATTTTCATTGTATCAGGACCCTCAGACACAAGCTGTACTGAAGTGATTAGAGCAGTCACAGGTACTTAGGTCATGTTATGTTTTTCCAGTACATCACATTATTTGGGAGAATTTTTCACTGTGGTTTACTCTGTGAACTGTGGAAGCACTCCAAGACTTCTCATCCTGGTTTCATTTGTGTACAGATTTGCCGTTAACAGATAAACTAAGATGCTGTAGCCAACGCATTGATGAAGCTATATGTACATATTTTGTTATGAAGGCTTACTGTCCCCTACCATTACTCTCAAAATTAGATATTCAGCATGCATCTCGAGTAGAAAATTATAGATCACTTGAACAGTTTTCTGGCACTGAGGCCAGCTGGAAAGGACCAGTGCGTATTTTTAAACTGTTTTGCCTTCAAAGATAGGGTAACTACATTTACATTGCCTACTAGGAATGGTTGTTGGTCTGTGTGTACCCCTAAACCATGCCAAGGAATTGTTTGTTGGAGTCCTAAGTGGGATAGACTAAACCCACATCATAAGCTCTTAAAATAAGTGAATATTACAGATGATTGAATTCCAGTACTCAGGAACATTCCCTTGCACTGCATAATTTACCAGTAGAGACAAAAACCTCAAGAAATTATTCACCTAACCTAGCTGCAGGTCTTCAATGTAGATGCCTTCATTAAAGTTAATCACTCTAAGCTACTTTTATAGAAAAAAAAAGGAAATAAATACTCTTAAAGAACAATTAATTTCACTTAATTTAACTGCCTGCATTAGAATGTGATGAATCATTCTTTAAAAGCAGCTTTTTTCCTCCACTGTTAAAGAGGACTCAGGCAACGAGTTCAAAAGTATATGTACGTCCACCACAGATCAGATGTTTTTCTCCATGGGACATAGATGCTCCAGTGAAGCAAGTTTTACTACATGGAGATAGTACTGCATTCCTTCTCAGCCTTCTCTTCTCTCAGAGGCATATGCTTGCCTTTTGTTTTGGGACAGAAACATGAAGAAAAGCAAAGGAGAAAAGTATTTTTTTTTGTTTTGCTACTCAATTACTCATAATTAAATCTGTCTGGAAAGCCCAATATCCCTGGATTCCCAGTCAGTCTACGCTGCTAGATGAGAAAACAGATACTTTTACAGAGCAATTCAAAGCTTTCCAAAGCTGCCTACTTTCCTGAAAAACACATCACAAGCAATTGGGCAAGGGATTAGGGCTCAGGGAATGTCTTTAAATCAATTTTCTACTGATAATGCAAATTGACAATGCATTCAGTGGCTGGTGATTGCTGGGAATAAATGTGGTTCATTTGTTGAGAATCTGTGCTTTGACTGATGAAACTGTTAAGTCTGCATTGTCAGCTGTCTTCTTGCAAGTCTCCTCAATCTTGTTCAAGCAACATGAATAGATTTTATGCATTATTTATCTTGAACTAGAGAGTGCAGTTTATGTACACTTACAAAAAGAAAAAATGACTTTTTTCCCCCTAAAAGCTTAAAAATTAAAGACAGGCACAAAACAAAGTGTCTGGCAAAGGATAGGAGAATGTGATTTTAGGTTTATTTGTATCAATAAAGCAATAGAGGTACCTTTTTTAAAGTGCTGGATTTAACACTGCATTATTTCAAATTCACATCTCCGTAAATCTGCTAAAATCAATGGAATCAAAATGGAAAAAAAAACAATACCCACTGTGATGAACCTGAACCTCTACATGTAAAGATGTGTACTTACAAATCTGATCAGTAAGGGAGTATCCTTTCTTTCCAGGGATACAAAGTTAGATGAGCTGCTTGTTCTTGATTTGAAAAAGTGTCAAACATACACATATAGCTGGTAGTTATATTCCTTTCAGATGCTCTAAAAAAAAAATTGGGTTGCGTTGTTCCACTGATAAGAGTTTGATAAGAAGGATCATCAAAGAATGAGGTAAAATATCATGAGTGGTAGAATAATAGTAAAGTAAGAAAAAAAGCAGAAAAAATTTTCTCGCTATATAAACCCTGAATCAACTTTTGCACCAAACACACCAATGGGATTCATTTTCTCCTTTATTTTTCCTCAAAGACATGTTATAATACAATTTTCATGTTAAGCTTATAACTATGGGACAAAATCTATGTGCTCAAAACTGGATAGTGGTTTGGGCTTTCCCTCACAGGACCACTTAAAAGTGCTTAATGTTTAGTGATCAAATCCTCAATCTCCTATGAAAGCCAGGAATATTGCTGACAGTTTCAAATGAATTGAGAAAGAGATCATTCAGACTGGGCTGTTCCTGGCAATTCTATCTCCAGAAAAAGTGCTGTTGCTTTCTGGAAAAGAACAGTCCAAGAGGACCTGGGTGCAGTAAACTCTAATGGGTCATTTTCATTCTTAGCTGTCTAAAAGACATGTGCAAAGATAAGGAAGGCTCTTTGCACATAGAGAAGGTGGAGTGACAGGCATGAAAAGATAGAGTGTTTTGTTTGGTTTGTTTTTAAAAAATGTCATTCTTAGCTGACATTACTCAGCTAAGCATAATAGCACCTGAAGTTCAGTGTGTAGACTAAGCATATCATTCACAGTTTTGAGTTAGGTGCTCACCTGTATTAAACCCTGGACTTGAGAGATGGCTGGACTTAAAGTACAAAGGAAGCCTCAAGCCAGGAAACGGAGGCATGAGGCATGTTTGATATCTTGTATCTCCCATATACATGGAAACATCTTTTCACAATTGAGACCAAATCCCTATATGCAGCTGGCTTTCACAGCTTGAAATCTTCTCTCATACTAGGAGCTAAGAATGACGCTTCCCTCATTATGCATCTACAAAGTTTATTTTTAAACACATAGGCAGAGGAACAAGTTGTGCTCAGACTGTTGAACAGTTACTTAGAAGTTAGAGCACCAAATGTGCAAGACCTTTCAGAAAATGCTGCCCCACAGCTCCCACCTCCTCAGAAATTACCACAGAGCCTTGAGCTGAAGGTCTTCTACTGTGCAAAGCAAAATGGGGTTATTGGGAAAATAAGCAAGAAGAAAGTTAATTCCCTTACTTAGTGATGAGCACAGTCCTTTAAGAGAAGGAAGAGATTTTAGGGTTTCTTTACCTCCACCCTGAATTGTGTATTCAGTATTCATTGAGGTACTGCTGAAAAACCCACAAAAGCAGAGCAAAACTAGTCTGTGGAGTTGTCTCCTCCTGGCTATTCTTCTTCTCTGTTCTAAGTCTGAGGGGTTTAAAGTGGGTTCATCATTCCTTGCAGTGCAGTGAGACGTGCCTGTTCGTTAAGTTTACTGAGCTGCTGCACCAGCAGCATTAACTCATCCGACCTGATAAATTATCATAAGTCCTTGTTACAAGTTCTTGCAGGTATATAGGTTAATTATTTCAGAAACATTAGATGGAGAATGAACACCTATGTTGAATGTGTTGAGTTTGATCTCTATTTTACCTGCAAAAATCTTAATTGCTGCATGCACATTTAATTTACCTAAATTATCTTATTAGCTTAATTTATTGGCCCTAATGTCAATGTCTTCCTTCTGGATGACACAAAATATTCACTCTTTGTGCTTTATCTGTTTTGTGTTCAATCTAAATCCTATTCTCACTGCTGAGAGACCTCCCATCTAATTTTTGTAAAGTTCTCCAGGCCTGCCTTTTTGAAACAGACTCATCATTTCTATATAGTCTGTGTTTGCTTTTATATTTAATTTGAACTATATCTACTCAGGATTCAAAGTAATATCTGCTATAGTGAGAACTACCATTATCTCTTCACCATCTACCAAAACAAAACTGATAAAAGCATTACCTCCTGCTGGCAAGTGACAAAAAGTTCATCCCTCAAATCTGGATATATCAGGACGCTATCGATTTAAAATACAAATATTTTTCAGACTACTTACATGACACTAAGTTTCCCATAATAGCACAATTCTGGCAATATTTCTATCTCTTAAACCATTAAGGAAATTTCTATCCATGTCCAAATCCAGTTTGAGTCACAGCAGATTTCTGACATAAAACGTCTCCACCAGTCACATTTTCGGGGAGGGCGGAAGTTAACTTTAAATTGGCTTAATTTTCAGTTTGTAAAACTTGGTGGTAAAAGTTGCAAAAAAAAATTCTTGAGAGATTGTGAGATTCATCCAACTTCAGTTTTTCTGTTGCCATTGTAAAAATATTCACAAAGAAAGGTAGTTATGTAGCATTTTCTGTTTCCACTTACTGACCTGGCTCAAACTGGGAATTTTAGAAGTGACTACAGAACAAAAAACAGTCAGGAAAGGTTATGTCAGCTCTTTTTAAAACCGAAGTACTGATTCATTGGAAACACATTTTGAGTTTTGCACAGTTTTTAAGGGTTTTTTGTTGTTTAAACTTATTTTCCCATTCCAGATTTAACGAAGACTCTGTCACTAGTGCCACCAGGGAAAGCGGTCTCTGGCAGGTTCAGCTTTGGTGGTAAGGTTAGTGGATAGAGTTTCCTACCAAATCGGGCACTCGCCAACCCACACTGACCATGTGATGAGTTTCCAGCAAAAACCTTTAACATGATGAATCTAGACTGATGAGGTTTTTTCTGCTCTTATGAAGGCAGGAGGAAAACTCTTAGTGACAGAGGAACCTTGGGGACAGGCTTATCAACAACCGTGATTACAGAATTTAAAACCATCAGAATATAAGACATCAGAACAAAACTAGTTGTTCTCTTGTGCAATTACTCAATAACAACTCTGAGTAAATTAGGCCTTTAAAGCCACTTAAGCTTTTTTTAAGGGTCTGTTCATTTTGCATATAAAATACCTTGCAAAATTGAGGCTTTCATTACATCCATTGTTGTTACATTGCTACTTTCCATTATTCCTGAATTTTATTCATAAAAGCCAAACATGGAATTCCATGTTTAAATACATTAAATGGCAGTTGTAAAAATGCATATATACATTCAAACAATGTATAGATTTTCATGGCAACGTGGGTTATTAATAATTTTTAAGTAATTGGGTTTAATGCTAGAAGAATTTCTGTACTGGAGAAATGAGGCACTCAGACTGCCATATAAAATTATTATCACAGCATTAACTGGAAATATAGCAAATATTTATTTCATACTACTTCGTAATCAATATGATAGACTTCAGACAACTTTTTCCTGCATTTATATCCTGTCCTCCAGGTAAATATTTGCTAAACATAAACTCAGTAAAAATAGCTGGGCCATCTGCATCCAGGTAGCAAAACTCCCTGAGGTGCTGACTGAGGGGTGCATAGGGCTTCTCTCTGGCTCCAATTCCATTCTCGTTTTGGCATGCCTGTTTAAATTCAGTTGCAGTCAAATGGGATTATTTAGAGCTTAAAATCAAGCATGCTCTTAAGTACTCTGTCAAATCATAGTATTGTCCATGGAATTCATTCCAGATATTAACAGCAGACCTGAAGATATCCACTTGGACAGCTTTTTAAGGTTTACTGCATGAAAAAAATATTGATTTTGTCTGACCTTTTTTCAATTTGGATTTGCAGGCAGAAGTTTTAGAGTACACCACTTGATGGGAATGTTAACGATGAGAAAAAAAGTAATGTTTTTTTTCCAGCTGTTGGAAAGAGTTGGATGTTTTGTATTAACCAATCAAGTGTCAGTGTAAAGCATACAATAAAATAATAGATATGCTTCCCCAGTCATCTCTTCTTAGCTATCTCTAGCACCTGTGCTTTTCTCTTAAGAGTTCATTGATTGAGGTCAGATCACTGTCACAGTTTTCTGTGGAGAAATACAAATATAGTTTTTCTTTTCAAACCCTAAAGCCTAATAGCATGGACAGAGAAGAATTCAACCACACCAGTCTCCTTATTACTTAGAGATTTTGTTCTGAAATTAACATCTCTTTTTTCACTCATTCAATATTATTCAGCCCTTTGAAACAGTGAAAGATGATCTATTGTAATAGTTACTCATATTCATGAAAAAGAAGGAATTTTTTTTCATAATGGAAGTTTATGCACAGATAGGAAAAGGGTTTAATCAGTAGTTGAGAATATCAGCTTCTGAAACAGTGTTATGTGTCAGCAGGTTTTATTTTGTGTTTTCAGAGACAGGAACTTAATCTTTAGATTACAATACAAAACACATAAAAACCTAAAAAGGAAGGAAAATGAAATCTATGGCCATCTAGTAGATAGCCTTTCTTCCATCCACCAATCCATAATGTTGCAAACCCAAGAGATACCATACTCGCAGATCATGCACTTGTGACTCTGCTCCTTACACATGCCATTTTTTGCCTCCCCCACCAGAAAAACGACCTTATCCCTTCAGGCACAATCATCCACCAAAAAAAAAAATAAATACACTGACCATTCAGAGCTTTCTGAAGAGAAGTTCTAGTGAAAAGAATTAGACAGATTGGAATGCCAGTCTATGACACAGAATTCAAAAGTGGTGGTGAGTACTTGTGGTTATTACCTGCTACTAGAGACTTAACAGTACTTTTCTGGTTTTTCTGTATTTCTGTCAGGTACCTGTGAAAAAATTTCACCTGATTGATAGCTAAGACAATTGCATATACTTCTGGTAAATATTTTTTGGTCATAATGCATGTTAATTTTCAAAACTGAATAAGAATAGATTCCTCTGTCTTTCCAAAGTTATTTCTTCTAGAAATCAAGTTAATTCAGTTACATTTGGTAGACTGTATTTCTGAGCTTCAACTTTAGACTTTGTATTGAGTACTGTGTAAAAATACATCTTGCAGCCAAATCTGCAAATAAGCTGAAGTCATAAAGAAAATATCAGACATAGCAGTTGTGAGACACAGGAGCACTACACATAAAATGAATGTGCAGTGCCATAGCTTGGGAGGACCAGCAGTAGGGTGTTCTTAGTGGAGGGCCCGCGACGCTGAAAACTGCTTCCTTTGGCCCTCTGCCAGAGCCCCAGTTTGGCAAAATTCAGAGTGCAATGTAAAGGCCTGTCTGTTCAGCAGAGCGGTTGAAATACCGTTGGATTATTCTTAGCAATAGGATACAGTTTGGGGAGTTGTATTTTTTTATTTTGTTGCTTATAAGATCCTTGATTATAAAGAGTTCTATATTTTCCTGATGTTTAGGATTGTCATTCAAGAAGTGTGGTGCACATGCACGATAACGGGAGGCCAACATTAATTAACTAGATTTGCTTCAATTCCAATCAGGCATTGCAGACTTGAATGAGAGTACAATAAAATCATGCTCTAAATCATAGATTCAGGATGACTCTTTCCTTCTCAGTAGAGAGCACAATTTTTAATCAACTTTTCCTGATTTCAAATACAGACAAACCTCTCAGGCATGTCACCTTGCATTTGGCAGACTAATTGCACATTTTCCAATTTTAAGTTATCTGACTTCTTGCCAATTTGGGCTGAGATTAATTCCTGAACTATAGACAGTTTAGGAGGGTGTTGGTGGTGGTGGTGGTGGTGTTGTTTTAAAACTTGCTGTGCTGGAGGGAATTGAAGTCTTGACTTTGTTGTTCTTAGCGCCTTTACAGCTGTAGGGTTGGACCATCTCTGCCTCCTCAGGTTTCCCTCAGAGAAGACCAATGGGATATATCTAGCAGCCTTTAGGGATGGAGTATCCCAGGTGAAGTGTGGCTGAGGAGTCTCAAAGCCATCAGATCCTTACCGAAACGACATTGTCTGGAAGGGCTACTGGAATTAACTCAAAATATCCTGTGCTAATTTACAGCTTTGCTTGTTGCCTTAATCCCAAGAAGCTCTAGATTGTCAAAAGCAGGATTTTCCAAATTTTCTCACAGGGTAAGCCACCCAGCTTCTTTTGAACTTGCTTCATGGCCATATTACAAGGCCCCTCCTATGTCATGTGAATTGGCTTTGTGATTGAGAACGGCAACTAGTGAAGCCAAGCTTCTAACGGATTTGTGTCTTCTGTTTCATATACGGGAATATCCCTATTTCCCTCCCAAATTGTCCACTTTCTGAAAAAGAGAAGACACTGGCTGTTACGGCTGAGTCTTGTATGCGTTGATAACCTAGTGATTTATGCAAATCCTACTTGTTCAGATAGTAGTTGTATCTCGACTTCTGAACATTCATCCAGAAAAAACAAAATCACTCTGCAAATTTCCTTAAATGGGGCCATAACAGGGTCTGTTTCTTCCAAACAGTTGGCTAACATTGATTAAACTCATGAGACACCTATACTACCATCAAAAACTGGTCAACACATTTTTACAATTTAAGTGGAGCTGAAAATAGACAAGAAGATGTAAAGCTATACAGACAGTGTAATAATATACACCTTGCTTCTTTGGGAAATGGGGGGGAAAACAGTCCTGAAGGTGGACATTTACATATAATGGCAAAAAAAAATGCTGAGGAAAACTTTAAATTGATAAAAGGTATTTCAGATAAAGAAATGTAGTCTGCTTATGCTTCCGTCTTCTGCCAAAGGCAGTTTCAGTGCGCAGGAGAACCTTTCACTGGATCGGGTTGCTCAAAGCCTCCTCCCACCTGGCCTGCAACACCTCCAGGGATGGGGCACCCACAGCTTCTCTGGACAACCTGTTCCAGTGCCTCACCACCCTCACAGTAAACAATTTCTTACTATCTAATTTAAATCTATGCTCTTTCAGCTCGAAACCATTATCCCTTGTCCTGTCACTGCAATCCCTCATAAAGACCTCCACCACAGCTTTCCTGTAGCCCCCTTTAAGTGCTGGAAGGCTGCTATAAGGGTTCCCTGGACCCTTCTCTTCTCTTGGCTAAGCAAGTTCAATGCTCTTAGCTTGTCCTTATGTGAGAGGTGCTCCAGCCCTCTGATCCTTTTTGTGGCCTCTTTCTGTGCTGAGGGCTTCAGAAGTGAATGCAGGACTCCAGATGAGGTCTCATAAGAGTGGAGTAGAGGTGGAGAATCACCTCCTTCTGACACCAAGTCCATGACTACACACTGAAAGTGTACCTTTTAGACCTAAACTTGATTCAAGCAGTTTAACTGTCACATGATCCAGTACTTGCTAGGAAAGGTGTTACTGAGGTTTTTTGCTCTCAGTGTTAAAAACTTCTTCTGTATTGGTACTCTGTATCTTATGTCTTCTAGTCTGTAACCACCACAAATCTTTTCCCAGTGCGATGTATACAGAGTCTGCTTTTGAAATTGTCCATTTTGCCAGACATTTTCAAAGCAAATGGCCAAGAGAAGATGAGGATTATGTAGGTTTTGCAAGAAGGAGAAGGAAATATACCAGGGAAGTTACAGTGTTAAAAAGGAAGAGAATGTCAAAGATAGTATAGGTTAAGAGACGTGAGAAGATAAGGTAATCTAAAGGAAGAAGGAAGAAATATATGACTGTTTCAGTTACTTTCCACTGCTCTGGGGAAGCAAAACAGTTGTAAATTCAATTCAGTTAAGCCAGTCCATTCCACAGGCTTTGCACTACTGATAAGTAAACACTCAAAGAAGCCCACAACATCTGAACAACTACATCACCCAGGCAACACTAGGAGTGGGTGAGGCAAGTAAGAAAAGAACCATTGTTAAAAAATCAACTTAGTTTGATCTGGAACAACAAACACTGAAATGCCCAAATCATACTTTTCCCCATGATATACCTTATGGGGTGGTCTTAACATGATTTAAGTATTATGCATGTCCAAAGATTGGATTAAGTTTGGAATAAGTTTGGATTTCTTGAAAATTTCATGTTCATTATCATGATTCCTTGCTTTTAAGTCTATTTGAGTGCAGTTTTATCAGTTGAGGGTTTCTCAGCTCAAAAATGCTAGTTTTATAAACCAAAATATTGCAGGCAAAAGTGTTAATTCCAAAAAGAACCAGTTTGTTTCCGTGGCAGCTTGTCCACTCTGGTTCCTGGGCTGTTGGCATAGCTGACCATTTGGGTGCATAACAATATGGTGCCCATATCTGTGATGCTTTGTAGCTTATCTACAAAGTACTGTCATCGAGTCAGGATATGTCAAATACGCAACCAGATTTTTTTTAAATATCCCACTTCTATTTTTCTGCATTTTACTTATCATATTGTTGTTGATATAATGATATTTCAAATGTATAGTTCTAAATGCTTTTAACCATGATAGAAAGTTTGCATCTTGTCCACTCCTGAGACCAATATAGTATTACTGTACTTTTTGGCCTTAAACTGCTGTTATGGACTGTCAGCTTCCGTTCCATTTTAACTTTATATTTGACAAAGAAACAGAAAGACGAGGAACTGGGAAGACGAAAGACAGAGAAATAGTTACATATAAGCTGAGTGGGATTCTTCTTTCTTTGATGCCAAAGGCTGATGTTCTAGGATAAATCCAGAACGAATTAACGTAGTCCAAGCACTGAAAATTGCTATTGATTTATAAATTCTATATCCTTTTATAAACTATTCAAATTTTGTTTCTTAGTCAAGGTCTATTTCTATTATAGTTGTGAAGCACTGAGCTCCCTCTTGTGACTAGCACCTGAACGTTATTCTTATTTGGGGACTACACAACCTGTATATCCCTGAGAAAAGCAGAACTGTTTCAGATACTGGATTTCATCAGTCAACTCCACTTGCATTTATTAATATTGTATAAAAGGATAATATTGGCTCTTTGGGCTAACTTGGTCTTTCTACTTTTTGATAAATTGTCCTTTGTATAGCTGGTCTTTCAAAGAAAAAGCAACTGGGTCTCCTCAAAAATTTCCATTTCCAGTGGTGGATCTGTGTTTTCATGGAAATTATTTGATCATCCCTTAGTGACTGATGATGCAATAAACATGACATGGATAGCTGATAATCAAATGAAGACATAAAATAAATTTACCAGCCATAGAAACAGGAAATACAATCCATCATATTTGACAGCAATTTCCCTTCAGAATTGTAAGGCTGTATTTCTTTATTTACATTTGGTCATTCTGGTAAAATGGTTCGTTAGCAAAGGTACAGTCATTTCTGTATGATTTGTGTTGTATGTGTGTAGCTTATTCTGAGATGGTATTAGGAATAACATTCATACCTATGTAACTATGAACACAGCATATTTGCTCTAATATCTCATTAACAGTCAACTTTAATTTGATATGGATGCATTGATAGAATGGTTTTGTATAGAAATGACCATCAGTAGAAGACTGAATATAAGAAAAAGTCTAAATGTACAGAACAGGAGGAGCGCAGGTCAATGTGCTCTTGTGTAGTATTCTGACCTGGACCATGAGTTCTTTGAGACAATTTCTTGACGAATGAGTTAGAACAAGTAACAACCTCTCATACAAAAATCTGAGTTATGTGACCATATCTGGGAAATAAGTATCTATTGGTTTCCAATAGTTTTCCAGCATTTAAAAGAGAGTTAAAAAGAGGTTAAACTTTAACATTTTTAAGTAAAAGGAGCCACAAAGGAACAATTAAAAGATATCTTTCCTAATAGAATTATGTGCAAGAATATTAATTTTCACCTCTTGCAAGTTCTAATACTAACTACAATTAAAACTCCAGGTTGCCGTTCTTAAAATGCTCAGTTAATGTGATTTCCATCGTCTGACAGTCTAAAAATAGGATTATGCTTGCAATTGCTACCATTGCAAAAGGCCCTAAATCTAGCACTGGATATAAATCTACCATTTTCTTGGACTATTGCAAGACCAAATTTTATTGCATCTAGTGCACAGGTAGACACGTGTGGCTGTGACAAAGCAAATGTCTACACTAATCTTGCTATCCACAGATGCAGTAATATATTTTTCCAGCCAGGAGAAAAACACATACCCTGAACTCTATAGTCCTTACTCATACTAATCTACTGCTGAAGTGGACTGGAGCTTTGAACAGTGTAGAGTTACAGTTTAATGAATGCTAGTTCCTCTGTATAGGAGAAATTCATATGCTTTCATACTCTCTCAGCTTCATTTCCCTCCAAGGCTCATTAATTTTTAAAAGAGCTAGCTTTCTTACCCTTGCCTCCTAGTAGGTGGTGTTGCACTAACATAAATATAAGGGTATTTATATTTTTAGCTGGAAGAAGAGGAAAGGAGTATGATAAAGCTCAATTGCTCAGTCAAAGAGGTTTGGCTAAGTATCCACATTAAGTCTAAGGAAAACGTCAATCGATTTCATGGTGGTCACTGGGTTCCCTAAATTGGCCATATCATAACGTTTCTGTTATTGTGCAGCAGGCATGGACACTTGTAACTTCACAGGACCTTAGCAATTTGTCTGGATTCAGGTGTTGTACCTGTCACAATCCGACCACACAGCAAAGCAAAAACAGATATTATTCTTTTTCAGAATTCCAGGTTTATCCACTGCAACTCTTTCAGCAGAGTGGAGCATATAATAAATAATGCATACATTCTGATATGTTCAAGTTATTGAGTGTGGATGTGGTGGTTCTCTTTTATAAGATAAAGTATTTTAAAATATACTAGAAAAGTTGGCAACTTAGATGTTGGAAGATTCACCAAAAATAACCGGTAGAAATTGTTTTGCATCTGAAAAATGTTACCGAAGGAGTCAAAGGGAACAAGTGGAAACAGTCACAAACAGTGGCGAATGGTCCAAAATTCCTGGTAGGAACACAAGCAAAATCTAAACCAGCACTTTATCATCTTTGTCTTCAGTTCCTCACGTTCATAGCAATATTCTCAGCCTTAGTACTGTTCACATTCCCTTCAGATCAGTAAAAAGCCTTTTCCCTTCCATTCAGTCACTATCCTCTATTGCTTAAGTAGTTCTATAATTTGCTATCTAAATGATGTGATACATTGCTTCTGTCTTTACAGAGTAAGATATCAATCCCATTATGTGGTAGAGTATTTCCACTACTTACTTTCTTTGCTTTTTCTGTTTGTTCTTTAGCTTCTTAAAGAGACCAAAAAGATTCCAATAAATAAGGCAAAAATGAGGATGTGACCCTTTGAAGATGAGTGGATATTATTATGAAACCTACCAAAGTACTGGAAAAACCCTTCTCTTTCCTTTTCCATCCTACTGTTACGATCTGCCTATTTGCCCTACTGAGAAGTTATTTGAGAAATATTTCACAGGCTCTTTGATTCAGTGAACTCTATCAAAATCCAGAACTCCATAAATCCAACCAGTATTTCTGGTCACAAGGTTCTCATTAAACAGATTGTTATACTAAGCTGAGTTTTGCTTAAGCAAAATAGGGAAAGATTGCAGTATTTGGCTGCTCTCTGCTCCTTTGAGAGAACTGTGCTGTGAGTGTTTTGGTGGGATGTAATACATTGACAACAATAAATCTTGGTTGTGTTAGATGAAGCAAACCAAATCTTGTTTTCTGCAGAGAATCTCTGGAAACTTCTCCAGAACATACTTAGGTAAAAGAAGAAATTTATTGGAGGTTAGTACTCCTTACATGCTTACCAGCTCATATGTCCACTACAGAAAGTTTAATTCAAATTTTAATCTTCATAGCATGGATCACTGCAGCTGTAGGCAACCTTTATGCTGATACAAGTAGGAAAGGAGAAGGAAAGCTCTTTGCTTCCTGCTGTGTTCACATGTAGATTAAATGCACAAGGGCAATTCTTGTGCCAAATGAGTGACCACGAACCTTACAAAACATTACACAAAGTATTAGCTATGGAACACTTTATGTAACGGCATTTGAAAGAGTTGAAGATCTCCAGTTATGGAAGGACTTATGAACATGTATTGCAAAACTTATTAATATCAAAGCCCATGAATATTGATTGCTCATCTGATAATCAGTCCTGAAAGTACCTTCAGTCCATAACTGCTGACCTGTCACCTGGAAGGCCTGCTGTGCTATGACATTTCTCCTTCTGATTTTATATGTAATAGTCAAGCTTCTGACACTGTTTGGCTGTATGGTGTGGCTTTGCTAAAAAGGATTTCCAGAAGGTAATCTCTGACTGCGGCTAATCAAAGAGAATGAGGAGAAATTAGTTCTGTCCCTGATCTATGATCAAGTTCGTATCACACAGATACCGGAATCTAAAATTTCTACTGTCAGATTGAAGATGCTTTTGAGTGTCTCTTCCACCTCCTGCTTGTTTATGCTGCTCCATTTTTTATAAATTATTCAAATGCTACTTGACCCAGAGAGACAATGACTCCAGCTTAGGCCTACATAAGTTCTTGGATGCAGTCTCTTCAATAACAAATAGTCACAAATTCAAAGAAATCAAAATGTTTCTCACCTTCTTTAGAAGAGTTTGTCTTAGGCCAAGGAGCTCTCTCTGATGTTTGTCTCAGAACATCTTGAAGATCACTGGGTAGAGGCCTCACACCCTAGTGCTGCAGGGGAAGAGTCACACCTCAGCCCTACCAGAAGAGCAGGATCTGAATATTTCAAATGGCAGCTAAGTGCTGACTATTAGCAGAAGAAACCAACTAGCATCTGTGTTTTTTCCTCAGAGAGTGTTACCTGGCTGAGGCCTCTCTCTACAGGAGTGTTCAAAGCTGTCAACCCTAACTGAAAGAATAGTCTCTCCTCTGCCTAGAGCCAGTGACTAGACATTTTTCTTTATGCTTCCTTTTGGCTAGCAGAGACAACTTCATGCTCTTTCTTTGTAACTACTGTGAAGTTAATAATTAGGATCCTAAGTCTTTGCCTCCCACATTCCTCTCAAGCGAATAACAGCAGATCAATTAAAAATCAGGCATTGCGACATTTGTAGTCCTTTATGAAATTAGAGCAAGATAAAAAAACAGGATTTAGAGAGACTTGGTTTATTAGCCTGAAAGCTATGCTTGGATTTTGTCTTTCTTTTATAACGTTTTATTTCACCTTGAAGATCCTTAAGTATTTGCAGTTATACTACAGTTCAGGCAAAGAACTACTCTGGCCTAGCATACAGGTACATCGCTCCCAGCTAAGGCTGTGACATCTCCTCAGAGGAACCTTCTCTTTCTCCAGGGTTTCAGAGTTAGGAGCCCACATTTTTATTTTTTTTTCCTGGGCCCTCAGTCACCAGGAGCAACTCAGCTCCAGTAATATCCATTCCCCAGGCTCAGCCTACTTGGCTGGGCAGCAAGGGACCAGGTTCAAGCATCCTGGCATTGAGAAGGGCATGGTGCTCAGCTCTCCTGCTCCCTAGACAAGCACACTTACTGCCAGGTTATTGCATACAGAGTGGGCAGCATCAGTTAAAGTGCTTCCTCTGCGTGTACTTTAAAATGAAACATTAAGCTCAGCCTTGATTTTTCAAAGAATTGAGATAGGCAACCATTCTCAGGAAAATACCTAGGTTTTGGCTGGATACAGGTAGTTCTTGGCTACCACAGCAAAGACAGCTCTGGAAAGGGCTAAAACATGTTGAAGTCAGTGAGCTTAGCAGTTCTTTGTGTAAATGCCATTTTAAAGTATTTTTCTCTTCCTCCAGACTGTTTAGGAAGCCTAACTGAATGAGTGTGCATTTTATTTTCATTCAGGAGTCAGGACAAAATTCAGAAAGGTTTTAAAGCTCATACTCTAATGACACTGAGACTGAGATAAGTGCCAAAATGTCTGTCTTTATTGAATGTACCCCATAACTCCAAGTAATGTAGGAACACAAATTACTTTGGGCCTTTTTTCTAATTCCCTTCCCTTTCCTGTCTGAGTGGGATCTGCTCTCCTAAATGGAAACTGGCTTTTGAAAATCTCATCCATATAATGCTCATTATTGTGGAAAACTTTGCACAGCCATTGAAGAGAATTTTTAGTCACGTAAGCCAACCCAAACTGAATGTGGCAGGGTTCATTCGGAGCACTACCCTGGAGTATATTTTTCAGTAAGTAGGTAAATTAGCCACACAAGCATGTACGGCACAACTTCCTTCCGAACATTCGGCTGTCATTAAAAACACTGCTGTTATTTAAAAATGTCTAAGCCTGTACGATGTGCAGTTTTCAAGGGCTCATAACTCAACCAAATCTAAACCAGTTTTCACCAAACGGCTCCAGGGCATCTTGAAGGAAAAGGTTTCCTGACTGAGTGCCATTGTTTCCAGTTATTTCATCCTGCTAGGTGTCCAAGAAAGAAAGTCACAAGAATTTGTATTTGTATAAGAACTTTCACTCTCTCATTCAAAAATATAGCGCTGAGGATAAGCTTAGCAGGAGTAAGAAGGATTAGGCATTTATGTGGATAATGAGAACATCCATGATTACATCAGGGGGGTGAATAGGATGAAAACACTGCAGCGGCCAGCCCTCCCCTGGAATTTTTTAACATTTGTTTAAAAATTTTACAGGAGAAAACCTCCTATAATGGTGTAAACAAAGGGAGAGAGTTAATCAGACATGGATTAAATTAAAGTCACCCACCTAAACACATTGATTGTGGAGATTAAAAGCACCATCACCTTTCATCTATCTTGTTTACCTCCCAAGAACCCTCTGGCTTTTGTGTGGCATTTTGGTTTCCATGGCCACAGAAGGTTCCTTCCTATAATCAAAAACGACCTCCTGTTATAAAAGACTCAGAGCCTTTGCTCAGCAGGCCATTTCCCCCTTTTATTATTCTTTTCTCTTGCCTTCAGGGAAAGCTTTGTGCGGGCAGGACAGAGCACTTGGTTGGTTGGCGGTTGACCTCAGTTGCACACAATGAGCTCTGAGTGCTACCTGAAATGTGTGACAAAGAGGAAAGGGTCACTGGCTTAGAGCATTACAAGGGCATGGGCAGGCAACTGTGATGACACTTGCTAAATGTCAGCATTCACCTAATTCAGGAGGGTCCCTACTGATTGACAGTTCCTCACTCTTCAGCAGCTAAAGACAGAAAATACACAAGTTCATTAATTAATAACCCTGTTAGACTCAGAAGATATAAAGGCTAAAAGAAAAAAAAAAAAAAGAAAGCAGCTAGGGAAGAGGGACCCAGCGTGGGATGAAACACATACAAACTGTATATGTATAAATATATATATATTTAAGAGCATGCCTCACTAGTTTAAAGCCATTTTAATAGCCTACAGGCAAAATTTGTCATGGTATGTAGCCGAGTGTTGTGTTTGCTTAAAATGCTTTTGACAATGTGAGGAAAGCCTTTAAGCATTTGATGAAGGTAAGTTGGTTAGAAGGGCTTGGAAGCCAGTTTGCAGGTTCCAAGATAATTCCTCAGGATCCAATTAAACTCTTGAATTTTACATTAATTCCATTTTTCTAATGCATTTAGTTAAGGGGATTTTTCCCACGCATAACCCCTCCACACACACACCCCAAACTTCCAAATCAATGATTTTAAGTACTGTTCTGTGTGACTTTTTAGATGGATTTGCCTTTGATTGTTGAAGTGTGTTACCTTTTAAAAAGAAAAAAAAAAGGAAAAGCTTTAAGCACATTCTTCTCTCCTGGCTACAGCAACTGGGAGATTCAATGCTATATATCATAGCTGAAATAGGAGATTTTTGATTGCAAATATATATATGAGTAGTGCCTGTGGATAATTGCTGAAGATAGTAAAATGCTGTTAGTTTCTTATACCAGGTACTCACTGTGTTCTCAGATGCCAGCTGTAAGTTATGAAAACACTGAATGAAACAGGATGTGAGAACAACAGAATTCCTCTTGCATATGTGTACTCAGATTGAGCGAAATCCATCACTATCAGCACTTTTGAATATTCAACAAATATTATTCAAAGATGGGTTTAGCTGTAGAAGTTTTTATGATAAAACAAAACAAAGAAGAAATTGTGGGTGTTCAAGTTATTTGAATAAGTACTATTTGTACATGTGAGCACAACACATTCTGGAAGAATAACCTTTATAAATCCCAGTGTGGGGATGGAAATATTTTCTTACATTTTCCATCAGGTTAGTATCTTTCTTAGATAAGAGCATCGATATCTGGACATAACAAAGAATATATTCAGCTGTTAGACTTAATAGTAATGAAAAGCTGTCCTGCAAAAAGATCTTGAAACCAAGAAGTAAATCAAAACCAATGTTGTAACATTGCACTACAAATTTTATTCAAAAATACTACTTTTTCATTCAGTCTGAATTAATAGCTCTAAGCAGACTGAATTCTAAGAGAAATCATAAGAAGATTGAAAGACATTTACATCCAGTAGTTCATCAAGAGACATTTGAAGCTCAAAACTGTAACTTGTCTTCATGGTTGAAACTTTTATAGTGCAAATAGAAGATATCAACATAACCAGTGAGACTCTCCTACCACTTCCAACACTGTAATCATAGCTGCAGAATTCTGCAGTTTATCTGGGAGTAAGCACTTTCACTACTCAGTTCTGAAGAGCATAAATTGGCCTTGTAGCTGAAAACATTTTTCCCGACAGAGAATATTGAGAACAGAGATTTTTGCCAGGAACTCCATGCTGCTGCTCATGCAGCTTTCATCTGTGGAATGTTACGTTCAGATCTGCTTTAGATCATAAAAGAGACATGAATTTCTCCACATCTGTAAGAATCAGGGCATAGTATGGCATAAACAGAACTTAAAGAATAAAGTATTTCTGTTGTTGAAAAAGATTTCATTACCAAAAGAGAGGGCTGGGTGTTTTTTTGTCAGGAATGAATAATAGTACACAGAAATATGTGAGAAGAATACACAAATGGGTTAAATTTGAGCATACTGCAACCAGAAGGAAGCAGGGCCAAAGAGGCATCCAGCTCTAACATGGTCAAAATATCCCAGTCCTAATTTTTATTTACCTAAGCTCTCATGAAGTTCGTAAGAATAACACAGAGAACTGAAAACTTATATAAGTATGAATGAAGCTTGTCACAATCAATTTAATTACTTAGGAGTGTGTTGCCTTAATTAGTATCCAATCACATTGTTGATGACTGGGGATGATGCTCACCCAAGGCCCAGCCAAATGTCTCCTGAAAAGCTATCGCTGACATCAGTGGACTAGGAATGTCCTCTAACAGGCCATCAGTTACCTACCACCAACAAACATCAGCCAAATGACATTTCTTGCACTGTGTTTCTGGATTCCCTTATAGTTCCATTTTCAAATATCAGGCAGGTAGTTTTAATGTTTAATAAATGCTCTCCTGAACCTTTTGTTCTAAATTATCTTCCCACAGACAGTTGCTCAGCTTCCTTTGCCTTCAAAACTAGCTAAGATAACGCACCTTAATGCAAATTCAGCTTTAAAAGAATAACACTGTATGCATCTGGAGGAAAGGTCATTTAGCAGATTGATTTGGTCACTGAACATTTTCCCTGCTGCCATCATAAGACTTATGCCTTTAATCAATTGCACTCGCTGCTCCATACCCCCAAGCAATACTGTTCTTCATTCCAGTGGCAACAGTTCACTGTCAGCTTCTGAGGCTGTGTATTGTGAACAAAGCTCTTGGCAACGGGCAGTATTCTTCTTCCATGTCATCCCTATTATCTTAAAGCCATCACTTTAAAGGAAATAGATGTCAGGTGTGTATGCTTGCCCCTCCCCTCTTTCCCTTCACTTCTCAGAAAGGTTAATAAATGGGATTAAAATTCTCTTGCTGCACATCAGGCTCTCAAAGAGAGGGCAAAGTGCACACGTGCATGAGCAAGTTGTCCGCACACACTCACATTCATGTGCATAGGGATATGCATGCCCTTGTGGAATGTAACTCTTTACCTTTGTGCATCTAATAGATGCTGGTGTGGGCCATGAAATCTCTTCACAGCTCTACTGAAAGCAGGATTCAGCATGTATAACGCAGTGGAATTGCCATCTTGATGCAGGCTGTTAGGTGCTACAAATCAAATACGTCAAACAATACATAACATGAAGTAGGTAAGAATCTAACTTTACCTAATTCAAAAGAACACACCAAACATCTTGACTTAGCTTTCTACAGCCACTTGAATTATTTTTTTTAAGAAAACCCAACACATTAAAACCATCAGTTGTTTCAAATCAAGAGCAAAGAGGAGAAACATAGAAATATGCTGACCTTTCATTTGTCTAATGAGACACACCTTTTTTTCTGCATTGGGTAAAATCTATGTAGGCAAGCATAGCAATTCCTAACGTAAAAAATCTTTCCAAAATCACACGTATGTAATTCAAATTCAGTTCACAGCTCCTCATATCAAGATTTCCATCAACTTCTAATTTGAAGGTTTACCTCAGCAAAAACTTGCTCATTTCATTAATACATGTAATTCTATTGCTATCAATGGGACTATTTGTGTTAGTAAGTTAGATTCTAATTAACAATTTAATTCTATTTTTTCTAGTCCAGATTAACCAAATTATCAGAAATATCTTTTAAACAAAAATTTCATTTCTGAATCTTGATAATATAGTTTTAATGAAGAAATTGTATGAGCCGAATTTGAGCTAAGGAACAAAAGAAGTAAACACTTTTACCTAACCAAGATTGGGGAAAATGTAATTCATTCAGGTGCTTGACAAACCTCCTCATTTAGTGACAAGGCAGCATATTGAAATCATGCAGCTGATGTGGTGGATTGGTGAGTCACACAGTGTATACACGCAGGGTTTGAGGACTACAGTTCAGCTCATACGGAAAACTTGCATAGCACTACCAGCATATAAGAAGTGCAAGAGAAAGGTAAGAAAGTATGATGCATCACATCTTCCTTTCCTTAGGAACGGGATCAATATGTAACGGTCTTTCAAGAAGTTATCTCCTTCATCTCATAGCTCATCAGCAGACAGGAAATGAAAGCCTGATCTGTCAGCATGTGGGTAATTTTTTTGCCTTTGGATCTTTCCTTCCACATCTGACATTTCTTGCAGGTATTGATGGACAGATTTATCTTTCAAGTATTCATTCACTGTGTAGCAATGCAATTTGTGTATTGCATCACTCAACATCCCTTTAAGATGGCATGCAAAGAACTGGCAGTGAAAGCACCCTCATTTCCTCCAGCCATAAAATGCATCAGAAAGATTACTGAAGAGGCTGATTATTACTCAAGTTAGAAGTTCCCAAAGTACTTGATCAGTTTCAAAAGATGTCATCTGCAGCCAGATGGATTTCCACATAAGGAGTGTCAGAGCATGCTTATTTCCTTTTTGCAGAGCATGCTCCTTTCTTGCCATGCTGAAATTTTCTGTCTGTCAGAGATGGCTTCTAGCCATGGAAAGCACCAGGTGTTCCTCCCTGTTATCTTCTTAGGGCAGTCTTGTTCACATGCGCAGTCCTGAAGAATTAGTCAGTAGAACAAGAACCAGGGAGCTAAGTGAGCATTTTATGTATCTGAAAGATTTACTGAGTTTCCAAACTAGCAGACCTAGGGTTCTGATAGTTAATCTCACAAGGTATAAGGCATTGGAGAGGTATCTGGTTTGTGGAGAAAAATGGCACAGATGGAAATACCTAGAATTCCTTGGCTTTGAATAGAGTACATTTTAAGACTGGATTCGTTAATAAGGGATACCATTTAGTTTTTCCCATTATTTTCCCGTCATATATAGTATGGCATATCATGTGCAACTTTAGTTGTCTGTGGCAGTATGCCAGCAACTTACTTGAGACAGTCTTCCTTGCCATGGGAAGAAATAGCATACGATCTATGTAGAGATAGAACTCGGTCCTTTAATTGTTCATACTACACAATTCAAAGAAAGGCCATCCAAAATGTTATAAAAGAAATAGAAATGTGTCGTCACACAAATACCAAGCATGTGTGATCTACCAGTTCCTTTTGTGGCAGTCTGCGCGTGACTCCTCAGTAATACAGGTACTGCTGTGATCTGATATAAATGCTAAACTCTGAGCTAAGCTGTGGTGCTCTCACATGTGTCAGCCTGGCCGAAGCTGACATGGTGATGGATTACATGGATTCAGACAGTCACTATTTTCTACTTGCGTGGGCACAATGGACTTTTTCTCAATCTCTTCTCCGTTAGATACGGATAAAAGGAATCAGCTAGTTTCCCTAATTCCTAGGGTTTGATTTCTTCTTCTGGTATTTTTTCCTCACCGCATATGAAACTTGAAAATGAGTATTTGAAGTATTTCCTATGAGGCAAACATTCCCATTTCCATGAATTGTTAATTTTTGGAGCCTGTGTAATATACTGTGCCGTCTCAGTTTATCTGGAGGTCATGGACTCTAGTTGTACTTCATTTACTCCCCAAATTGGCTATAGCCAGCACTGTGGGTAGCCTTGTCACAAATGAACATCACAGTCAACTGCACATGTGTTTCAGCATGGGACTCTCTGCCTTTGCACATGCAGTGAAATCAAATAGTTGCTACAAGTTATCTGGGCTGGAAGCAAGTGGTCCCAAACCAGACAACAGCTTCACTCTGAACCAGCCAGTTGTTTTCACTTCTATCCAGTTTTCTAGGCAGTACAAGGAGTCACTTCTTGAAGGACTGCCACTAGAGGATGAATTCCCATTATGCAGAATTGTTCTCTGCATGGGGTTAATTGTAGCATGTGTAAATCAGGCAACAAGATGAAAATCAGCTTTACAGGGCACAGGGGGAAGATGCAGTTCCCTTCCAAACTCGTCGGATGATTTTTTATTTACTACAAAATCTTCCTGCTCTCATACTCTTGTTTTTATGGCTTTAATTCCTGATTTTATTTTTTCAGAGTGGTGGGGTGTGGGTGAGGAGTGCTACTAATTTAACTTTAATTTTTCGTATTAAATAATACAAAATAATTTAAATAATTTAAATTTAAATACAGTTAGGAATTTAAACCTTGTATTACAATTTTTTTAATTAAATTTTCAATGAAATTTCTTGTAGTAAAATTAGCACGGTATCTCACAGACAAGGATCTCTGATGACTATATAAATGTTAACTAATTAAGTATTTTGCAAGTGTTTAAATACTGTTATGCCAATCTTGCAGGAGAATAACCTGAATTTTGATTTTACCAAAGCCAAAGAAAACTCAAAAACTTAAGATATCATCATTTATAAATCCCACTTGTAATATGCAGTTTACAGGTGAATCTGAAATGTCGGTCTTGCAACACGTTTTATAGCAGCATTTCTTATTTTGAGGAGCTCTGAAAAAAACCTGCCAGTATCATGACTTTGTCATTCAGATCTCATTGTGAACAACTTGATAATTTATTTTATTAGCAACATGCTTTTTCACTTATATCAGCTGGAATGTCTAAGAGCTTCCTATTCTGTGAATAGCACCTGTGATTGCCTTTTTCCATCATAAATCTGAGATTAACAAATAAAGTCCATTCTAAGGAAATTCCTTCTCCTCTAGTTCCACTGTCCTGTATAGAAAAGGGAGTTCTCAGTCCTTCAAGTAAGGGACAATTTGCTCTTACAAAGCTGCATTTTAAAGGAAAACAGCAATCTAGTCGTGTATCTACATACAACTTCTGGGTCTAGATCTTCATTTCAGAGGCCTCTATCTCAAGGATGTAGTAAATTATCACACTTGGGCAAGAGACACAACCTCAGATATATTTTTTTCACAGCTTCTGCTTTTGGGTTGTTTAAGCATACCTCTGCTCAGCATGCCAGGTGCTGCGAATCCAAGTCTTCGGCACTACTGCTTCCTGTTCATGAAGTAGGCTTCTGAGCTTCAGGTTGTGTGCACCACTCCCATTTAACTTGCTGAAAGAAATTATTTTGCTGAGTGATATCATTCTTGAGTTCTTCCTGACTTTATGTTCTTGAATCCTACTGAGGTCATTACTAAAGGTACCTTTAAAAATGCAAATTAGTTACAATAAACATTAGGCACCTTTGAATATTCCATTGCTGGATCATGGACCTCATGGAAGTGAAGCCAAATGTTCTTGAAAACAGAAGGAAGGCAGGAAAAATCTAATATTTTGAAAAAAAAAAGTTCATTCTGATAATTTTAAAAAGTTGGTTAAAAGCATAGTAAGTACATGGATATGTATTGCAATATTAAAAAATATGCAATGCATTTGCAATTTAAGCATCAATGTAAAACAACTCATGAATCTGCAGGAATAAGCAATCACTTGATAATGATGAAGACATCCCTGTGTGTCAGCATGAAAGTATGATACGCTTCCAGACATATTTTCTTTGGACAAAAGAGAAAAATCAAACTATCTCATAGCACTTTGCCTCACTGGACCAAATTTATCTCTGTTGTAGCCTGATGATGTCAACAGGGCTACAGTGTGGATGAATACAGGTCATTGTTTTTGCAGTTGGCAGAGAGTGTGTGTGTGGGAGGAAAAAAATGAGATCTTCTAAGCTGGATTTGCAGAATAAACATGAGTATGAGTTTAGACACATATTCCTATTAAAACCGCACCATAATTTTGTCACTGGAAGTTTCAGAACAAATGAGCTCCAAATGAAACAGAATGAGAGTGTTTCTCCAAGATATTTCCTGCACAATAGAGTGTGACCACGTGATGTTAGGCTTGAGATGTAAAACAAAGGAACTGGTTTTTCTTAGTGGTTTCCAGACCATGAATTCCAGCTAAGCTAGGTATCCGGTTTCTACCTAGAACTTACCTAATTAAACTGATTAAAGTTAAGCAGAAAAAAAAAAAATCCACATGGACATTTTTGGCTATGTTTGATGCATGATCTCCTGGGCAGCAGATTAAGTGCCATGCTAGTTATCCAGTTTTATTCAGTATAAAGTTAGTCCTACATCTTAAGAAACAATTATCTGAAAAAAATCCAAGTGCAATGCAGAAAGCCACAGCACAAGTAGTATCTTCATGTTCTAATACCCCATGACTTTGGCACTTGCTGTGCATCTCAGTGGGTCATGTTGTCAGGGGCTGAACCCAGATGTTCTAAATGTCTTTGCCTCTTATTGGACATACCACTGCTGCCACAAAGATGCTTCTTACCACCTACTTGACTTCTAGACCCACTGGGAATATCCACTATTTTTTGCTTTGGATCTTCATTGCCCAGTCAGAAACCAATGTATTGAACTTCACAGTAGCAACTTTGGGAAGCAGTAGCATTTTCTGGATGAGTACCTGCAGTCCAAGGTAGACTACAGCAGAACAGGCAAACTCAGAGTCAAACTGAACAGGTTGCTGCATTATCACATCCACCCAATCTTCCTTCTCCACTTGACCAGCCTTTGCAGTACTTTGCAGAACTCCTTAGCATGAGTAGAAAACAAGAGCAGGGAGTACTGGAAATTGTGCAAACATCTATCGCCTAGGAATGAAACCATTGTGTGAATTGTTCTCTTTGTACGTGGGACTGGGAACCACCAGGTCTGGCATTTTGAAAAAAAATGTAGATTTCTCTGTCCACCATTGTCCCAAAAATGAGTTACTTGTATAAAACTTCTGTGATTTTTGGACCATATCTAATGCTTCATAATAGGCATTGGCATAAAAAAAGCATATTTTCTCTATTGTGAGGAACGGTGACTAAAAATGAAAAATATGCAAGTTGGAGGTGGACCTTGAAGTACACTAGAGTATGCCGATATGTGCCAGGACAATTTCAAAACTATTCTTCCCTTCTTGATTATTATCAAGAAAAAACAAAACCACTCCAGAAATCCCATCATATCTGTTTTACATATACTGCAACTGAAAACTTGCAGGCTTCTACCAAGGCAATTTGAGATTTCAGGTAGAACTAAATTCATGTCCACAACCTAGTAATAAGAAGTGTAAAAGAAAACCTTTCTGGGAACCAGATTTATTTTCTGTAGAGCATATATACTTTCTGCATTCACCCTGTGTAGCACATCCACCTTCTTCAGCTGAAGGGAGGCATCCCTCTGCTTCCCTGCTTAAGAAACAGTGCACAGTAAATTTGTTTATGACCTCCATTTTATTAATAGTGGCAATCAGAGGAGCTTTTACGGATATGCTTTGTTCCCCTCAGCCCTTGCTTTGTCTTCTGAGTTGGTGGGAACCCCCACAGGACACTCATAAATGGACAAATTTACAATCTAGCCTGTGTAAAGTGCCCACAGCAGCATCTACATCCAAAGTTGTCTTTGTGCTCGTGCACCAGCTGTGATGGCAGAGGGCGCGGGGTCAGAGCAGAGGGCTTCCTCTGGCTTTCTACAAACTGAGATCAGCCAACCTTCATTTATCTACGGTTAAGGACTTGTTTTGGTTTCTCGGATCATGACTCCACAGAGCTGTTTGGATATTTTTAATCGAAAGACAAAGCACTTCCTCTTCCAAACTTGGTTCCTGCAAGGAGCATAACAAACTAATCATTCATAATAATTAATTCTGTCAGAAAAATCTCCACAATTCTTAATAATGCTGAGTGTTTTGTAATCCTAATGAAAGGAAAAACCTGTCACTGTGATAATTTTCGATTGACCCATTTTCTTTAGTGGTTAGGGAGAGATGAGTGTTGTTTGTTTTTATCTCCAAGGACCACAAGCATGAAAATGATATCCATAAATCTCCATAATTCATGCTTGTATTCCAAACTCAGCCGTCAAAGGAAACATTAGCTAGTCAAAAGAGCCCAGCAAGATTGTCAAATTGATCATTTGTGTATGAGTAGCAAAGTGTCTTTCAGTTACCTGTAAATTTATTTTCAAAATATTCCCAGGATAGGCAAACATTACTTTCCCCCATTTGTAAGTAGGAATCTGAGATGGAGAAAATATAAGCAGCTTGCCAAGGCCATGGAGGTACTCCTTGTAAAGTCAAGAACTGGAATCCAAATCATGAGTGCTCCAGTCTATCAACTGAATGCACACTCTCCCTGTGGATTTTAATGTAATGTAAGAAGTCTAGGATTGAGAAACCATTTCTAAAGCAAGTTTTAAAGTATTAGTTTCCTACATTTGCCTAATATTGTAAACATCTATCAACCTCAGTAAGGAAGCTGTCAAACACATATAAACAGAATATAAAACATTAACTAGAAAAAATGCCCAAAGTTTTAGAGATATGTTCATATTGGCTTGTTTTTAGGTTGTATATTTTATATTTGACAGCTGAAAGTTAAATTTGGCAGACAGTTGCATTTCTCATTACTGAAAACAGAATGGTATAGGAAATTTTTTCTTCAATATGCAGCCTTTTATTTCTAGGTCACTAATTTGAATCGATTCCTGATCAATGGTGACTGAAAGGCATTCATATCCGGCAGCTGTTCTGTGGTCTGTGCTAAATGAGGGACCATCTTAGTTATTTCCCAGCAGTTAGCCCCTCTCTAGCACTACCAGAACAAGCTGGCAGTTTTCACAGAGAAGCTATGAACTGATTGCACATGGCACTTGCAGATACCTGAAAAGTAATTAACCTATTTTTGTTCTGGTATTTGTTTGGTTTTTTTGGTTTTTATTTTAAGGAAAGCATTTGTGTTTTAAAATGATCCATATTTTGGCACAGTGGGCTTTTTTTTTTAACATTAAGCAGGATCATCTTGCTGCTTTTGTATGAATGGATTCTGCTACATTCAACATCTTGATCACCATTGTGGGGCTGGCAGCAGTGATCAGAAGTTGGTTCTTTACACTCAGTATGAGGAGTGCCAAATCAACAAGCATAAGTAGTTTCTGTGAGTGGGATTCATACCTTTTAATTTTAACTATGTACATGTCTTGTATCTAATGTCATCTCTGCCACTGCACTCCAAATCTCTCTATGAAAAAGTGCATCCATACAAAGGATGTGTTACCCAGTTACAGAACAATTCTACTCTAAGTCTTCAACATGTTTTACATTCCCTTCTGTAATAGCTGCAGAAAATCTCTGTCATTGTACAGAATATATTGGCTTTGTTTATAAGGATGCACCTATATTGTCTAGCAGACATTACTGGGGAGAAAGGCAAGTTTAGTTGCTAGGTTCATATTTTTCAGGCACCAGATTCCTGGTTAGCAGGTGAAGATGATGAAGTTCAGTGGGTTTGATGTTTAGTTGGGTTTTTTCCTGTATTTCTCCCACCACTCTGACATGACCCCCATAAAGGCTGGCATTGGCATACAATGCACAATGCTTTTACTCCCCCAAAAAATCTCTGCTTTGAACAATGCCTTCCACAAATTACTTACTGACTCTGCCAGTATGCTGAAGCCTAGTCATTCAGCCACCTACATAAATATTCTATCCTTTATTATCATCATTTCTTCCCTTTTCCCAAACATGTTAATACCTGCTGAAGAGAAACAGCACTAAAAATCATAACTGTCTACTGCCACTAGCTTCCCAATATAATGAGCTGCTGAGTTTTTCTTTTAACATTTTGGTAACAATACCATGTAGCTAAATTATCTGGTACATTATAAAATTGTCAGAGGAAGTGTATAACTTGGCTGTAAAAATTCACTGAAACTTGGCATAAAGGATCTTAGACCAGAAGCAAGTTTTCTTAAAAGAAAAACCCCTTCTTTCAGATTCTTTCCCTGACCTTAAAAGCAGCTTTCATTGTTTTCAAAGTGACATGTTGCAAGTCAGTAAACTATGATGTGTCTAACTATGCCTGTGAAAAGAAAACAGAGTGAGAAAAGAAACTTAAAGTGCCTTCAAGATTTCATGTAGAAACAAGTTTATTTTTAAATAGCGTTTTAAGGAATTTCATAGGCATTTAATTCACAGCCTCAAAGTTCATTCATAATATTGCATGTGAAATACAATTCATTATACACTTTGGGTTTTCTACTTTTCTTAAAGCTGTATTTTCTGCAGTTTTTGGGGGGTGTAAGGGGAACTATATGGTAATTACCTAGTCCTTGTAGGTGAAAAGAAAACCTAAATTAAGGAGAAAATTTTATTCTCCATTATACCCATACAAGCGTGTGTTATTTATGCTTAGAGTTAATGGAGTTACTCTTATTTAGGTTCGTGTGACCGAGAAAGTTGCTAATAATAATTTCTATTTGTATTACCCAAGCAGACTGGAAACCTTAGCCAGGAATAAGGACCCCACTGCTTTAGGCATTATGGAAATGAGAACGCAAAAGAAGATTTTAGGGGAACTAGACAGCCTGATGGGAAGCTGATGTAACTATGTAATAGCAGCAATCAATGGAATAGACTTTTTGAGGTCAGAAAACGAAGAAGATTCACGTGTGTTTATGGGGATTTACTCCATCTGGGAGGAGAAAAAGATGAAAAATTGGGCATGCATGTCTGAAAACTGAAAAGGAGATGATGGAAACTGATAGCACAGTCCAAATGGAGGTAACAGTAGGCCTTTTAGTACTGATTACAGTATCATTTAAATGGGAAAAGAAGTGCATTTGTTACAGTGGAGAATGAGGAGACAGTGCAGAGGCAAAGAGAGTTATGACAAACTCAAGGCAACAGATGGGATAATGATCTTGACAGCAGCAGTCCAAACAGATATGAAGAGTGCAGGGCTGCATTTGTCACGAACAAAAACACAGGATATTGCAGTAACAGAGATATCTGACTGGAACACCCAAAATTAGTCTGGATAAGAGTTTCAGCTGTACGGATGAAGAAAAAAGGCCTGTCCTTGTGACACAACACAAAAAAGAATTAGCAAGATGTAGTTATATTCTGGAAATGAGGACACTCGGAGACACGATCGGCAGAGTATGTCACTCTCTGGAGCTAAGTGGCAGGCCAGATGGCTTAGTTATTCACAGCGATCAAAAAGTTAAGGCTGTGAGGCACACCGAGGACATGGATGTAACTGTTGCAGACGTGCAAGTCTTGGGCTGACTGACAAAAAGGGGAGGGAGAAAGGAGGACACTGTAAAGGATGCAGGAAGAGCAACAGAGACACAGGAGTCTCAGCTGGAAGGTAGCTTCTGATGCCCTGTTGATACCAAATAGCATTTCAGTCTCCTGCCCCTCAAGTCCTATTTATGCGCACAATGAGTACAGTACCACTCATCACAATTACAGCACTTTTATATTAAATGTTCACAAGTGGCAAAATCTGTTCCTTAGTGCTCTGAAAAGACAGGTCATAAAGCATTTATTTCCCTAAAGGTCTGCCTTTAACATATTTTTTTATTTAGCTGTTTCTGAAAGTATCTATATATCTTGAAAATTATTACCTAGCATAGCTTTGGATTTTATCAGATTTCTTGCAATCTAGCTCCATTGAATTCTACCTCAATAGTGAGACAGCTCAGAATTAGCACATTGGCCTCTAATTCAGAATACGCTCTGATTCAGAATATACCACTGTACTAAAAAAACATTATTTTAAAACATCTGATTTTAACTAGTTATATATTTACTGATGGATCACATTCTGTCAAGAAATTAATAAATTCAACACATATTAAGCATGCTAAACATGCTGAGATTTCAGGTTAAATTTGGCTGAACTCATTTGGAATCTTCAGTTTCAACCACAGCCCTACTAGTTGTATCCTTTAGCTCTCTACCTCTCTCTAAATCTCTCAGATTTTAAGTATCTGGGGTTTGAATTTGCATCTAAATGCAGATGGATTATGCATATAAATGCAGATGGATTATACACATAAAGCTATGATTTTGGCACTCAAACTTGTGTCAAACCAAAATATTTTTAAGCCAGATGCTCATACATATGCACACTTTTCATGACTCAAACAGGAAGAATATTCTTTTAACATCTCACTGGTGTCCTTTATATACACTGACATACACATTGCTGTTCTTAATATATACTCGCTCCTGAAGAATGAAAATTCTTTCTCTGCCTCATTTATATAAAAGGGTTCTTATTGACTAAAGTCACATTTATTCTAATGTTTTAAGGATCTGGAGATTTTATTCTTTCATTGCTTTTTTAGTTATTCCCTTAGTGAAAATCCAATGCTACCCCGCCACCCCTCCCCCCTTTTTTTTCCTTTGCCTGTGATAAATCAAGTTACTTTTTCACTGTGGACTCCATTATGGGATCACAGTGGCTATACAAACCACACGGAGTTAAGCAAACAAAGGAATTTTTTCATTTTCTCTCTCATTCAATAAAGTTCCATTTTCTGTCACCCTGCAACCTTTTGACCTGTGTCCTAATGGCACTGGTCACTCAAGGGCAAAAGTTCAGCTGTAGGTTAAGTCTGTATGTGTTTGTGCTGGGCAGGGAGACCGTAGGTTCTTGCTTCCTGTCGTCTCCCCCCTGGGCCCTGCCAGCTCTCTCCAAACCGCCGTCCTCGCCCCTGCTGTGAGCTCCCCCCACTCCAGCCCTCCCTCTGCGAAGGAGGTAAGGAGGGATTGGACTAAGCTTTTCCCCAGTCTTTTGTTTTTCTTGCAGCTGTCAACAAAAACACACTGGCTTGTTTCCTTCCTCCGGGGGTAGAAAAAGCAAGAGAGAAATACCAAGCCAGAATACTTTAGACTGGCAGTCAACTCTAACTTACTTCTAGTCATTTTGGTCACTGTCACATTTTTCCCTTGCTCAGCATCCATAAATTGCCTGTATTTCTGAGAGAAACTACAGAAGCCTTCCTTGCTCTGCAGAGCGGTCGCACGAATTGTCTCGGGATACTGGCTCCTGGTGTAAGTGATGAAGTCCCCATTTGCACAGTTTTCAGAACGATTTCCTAAGGCGATCTGAATGCAAACGATACCTCAGGTGAATCCATCTCTCTCAATGCCCTCCAGCATACTTTTCTAGGTGGCCTGGGAATGACCTACTGATACATTTCTGCGAGCCACTAGCATCGTGCACAACCCAGAGGCTCATACTGCTGGACATAGTAATCCTCCTCCAAGTCAGTGGCTTTGGCATGGCATGCTGCCCTCTCTTTTATAAGAATATGGCATTATCCTGTCTGATAGTTCCTCCTAGACAGTTCCTTCCAGCCTCCTGTTTGCGACACCCCTAGATCTTCAGGCAGCCCATTCTCCACTACTAGACAGCAGGCCAGCAGTTGTGCACTGAAGTTACCCATACCCAGTACACCTGCTTGAATAGGCTGATTGCTGAAAGAGGTGCAGTGTTGGAGTAGCACTGGTGAACAGAGTGTTGCTGAGTCCATTTCTGGCTTTCTGGTCCTGCAGAGAGACTTGCAGGATCAGAGTCTTCTGAGGATCAGAATGTGTGCAAGGAGGAGAAGACAGCCCTTCCTGCGCAAGAGAGACAGATCAGGTATTGGATATGCTTGTCATTGAATTGTCAGCCTTTACTCAAACAAATCTTTGGCTTAAGTGTCCAACAGCTTGTTGCAGCTTGGCCTCTTGACTTAAAGGACCAAATTATGCTTACCCAGTAACAGTCTATTTGTGAACTTGCAAAGACAAAAGGTACAATCTTGCCCCAGAATCAGGGCTGCTAGCACTGCAGGTAGTGCAGTCCCCCACCGTCTCTGTTGTGGATGACCAGGCTTCATCATTTCCAGAACATACAGCAGCTCCTGAAAGCAGCAATGAGGGCTCAGATTGTGGAGGACCTGTGCTGTAAGGCAAAAAAACAGGGCAGCTCCCAACTTTGCCAAGAGCCAATAGCTGGGCTGCCTCTGTTTCTTTTGCAAGACTGTGCCTAATCTGAGCTGGCCCCAGAATACACAGTATACATATCATTTGAACTGCAATTTCTGTATGCTGCAAACTGGACTTGGAGGAAAATAGGTCTGTAAGTAAATGTTTCCTTGATGACTTTAAGTCTCCAAGCAAGAATGTCCATTGGGACTGTCCTAAATAAGCAAGCTGGAGTATCAACCCAGCCATGCAGTTATAAATAGAGGCTAAGCTTTAAGCATAGATGAAATCCTCCCAGTTTCAGCAGAACCCTTCATGTATGAAGCTAAGCCCGGGCATGAATGCTTGCTGCATAGGGTAGATCAGACAGGGCTCTATTTTTTGTAGCACAGAGAAATGTTCTATAAGCCTTGAAACTTTTCTGTCCAGTAAAGGTGGACCTCAAACTACCCTACTTCAAGTGATTTGTAAAGATCTATATACAAATTGTTACAATACACTGAAAAGTTCAGGCAGTCGTCTGGGTATAAAATTAACTGGAACAAGCTTGGGCTGTTAGGATTAACTGAACAAACATACCAAGCATTACTTAGTTGGTGGGATTTTCAGTGGTCCCCAATAGCATTAAAACATCCAGGTATTCTAATCCCCAGAGATTTAAAACAAACAGTTAAAATCAACTTTGATTATCATACAAATCATTAATGACCTGGTAAATAGAGATCTGGCTTGGCTGCTGGGAAAAATTAGTATAATGAAAAATAATACACTAATTAGATTTCTATACAAACAGGGAAACCTCATTTTCCAAAGTCTACCGTACTATTTAGAGATTGTCACTTATCCCAGGGCTAGTGACACCTAGAGCAGACTGACCATGCCCACACTATATAGCAGCTTGTCCAGAGTCTTCTTCAGTACCATGAGTCCCCGAGATGTTCTTATTATGCACTTCATGCTTTGATCTAGTTAAAAGTGTCTAAAATAGCATGGAGACTGAGTCGCATCTGCCAGGGAAGAATGAGATTATTTATTGGCTTCTTTAGTGGGCATCGTGAAGGCCTGTATGGGTGTTTGAGGGTTGGGATGCTGTCAGAGGATTGTTTAAAATAGATTGAGGACAGATTGGTACAGTCATGTCCTCTGAAATGAACCCTTCTTAGCTACTCTGAGCTTTGTCACAGTGGCAGCTAATTGGAGCAGTTCAAAATAGAGACAGGGAATGAAAAGGTAGTTAAGCAATATGGAAAATCAAGGATCCAGTTCTTGAGGGGATCATGGCCTCTTTTGTTTATCAGGATAGTTGTACAGTCAGAGAATGTCTCAGAACTAAGGGAGGACATGCAGTCACCCAAACAACTAATTTTACATTTTATAAATAATCCACACACAGAGTAAAATAAAATTAAAAATGAAAAGTCATTATTTATAAATATTCTTTAAAATACATATATTTTACCTTGAATACTCATCTAGTTGCAACTTCTTTTATAGTCATATATACTTGCATTCCACTATTTTTAAAAATATTGGGTTTGTGCATCAGCAAACCAAGAAGGAAAACAGCTCACAGGGCCACTTGGCAGAGTTTAAAAGTAGGCTGGATGCAGTAGTTACAAGTAATTAGTTGCACAAATGTCACTCTCAAAACTTGAGAAAATCCCAGCTCACAATGCAAATTCCACACTGACACTCTTTTTGTCTTAGAGAGGAAAAGAAAGGCAAAGCATTAATGTACTCTCCAGCACTGAGGAAGATGACACTATTGCCTTAAAATCGAAAGTTAATATTGAAATCACTTCGGAGGGCAACGGTGAAGCACAGAATTTAGCTTGGGTATACTTTTTGGGTTTTACTTTAGCTATGCTGCTGAATCCTGTCCAAGTTCTGACATTAAAATTAACTTGCATACATGCTGACCCAAACTGCAAACTCCATGCTAATCACAATGTAAACCTACCCTGGAAATGGCCTAGAAGACCAGACATTGACTTGAGGCCCAGGAGACCTGGCTCTCATCACTAAAGAACATGCATCTTTAAATGATGGGAAGATTTTACTAATCAGCTATTAGCTCTCAACTAATGTGCTTCTTGGAGGGCTGTCTGACTGTAGCATTTTCTCTTCCATTTTCGTTGTTAATCTTCCAGACCCAGCTGAAGGGAGATGTCTCCAGAACAAGTTGATTTATGCCAGGGAGACTTTCTGGACTGCTGAAATCGGGGAAGCAATTTGCCACTAACCTTCTACTATTTGCAAGGAAAAACATAAGGGCATGGAGGGGAAGGAGAGGAGGGCATGCCTGAAGAAGGCTAAGAATTGCTAATAATGGTTTGGCAGAGCCGTTAATAGCGTTTTTCCTTATTCTGATATCCCATGTTGATAGTCTAGTAGCTTGTTAATTGATGAGCTGTTTTTCAGAAAGTTTGCATGTTTTTGAGTGGCCTTCCATGGTTTTAGCTATTTTCATTACCCCATCACCATTAGCTCTTAAGTACTTACTGGCAAAGTGACACACATGTGGTTAACATATGAGTATCTATGAATTGCTTTCTTTAACAGGGCCCAGGGGATAATTCCTAAAAATGTCTGTCTACATGCTGTCTCATTTTTACTAGGAAAGGAGGGGTAGTTTGAGGAGGGACACTTGTAAATTGAATTTACTAAAGCATGTGATCCAGATTAACTGTAGTCAAGCATGCTTGCTTCAAAACAGAGTTTGGGGAGACTCTGTGGTGGGAAGTTATAATGTACGCTAAATGATGTTACTATGGCTCTGAAAAGACAGGGACTCTCCAACCGTCAGCCCCAGAAACAAATCTTTTAAAAGTGTAGTTTTTATACCCCTTTTCTGTCTCTTTTCTATCACTAGGGACATGTTTAAAATTAAGGCAGATGCAGACCCACCATGCTGGCTTCCCAGCCCTCTAGTTTGGTGGGTGTACTGGAAGATGTCAGGGCTCATTCCTCAGGCTCATTCCTTACCTCTGCACAGGTTTTTTCTCCAAAGTGAGGACAGAGCACAGGCTGTACTGACCCTAATGTGTAGCCTGACTTACTGGGGTACCTGACTATGGAGCACATAGCTCAGCTTGCTTGGCCTTCAGTGAAGGATTGGTGCAGTTGTCTGGGAGAGAGAAAAAACAACCATAGAGGAAGGACCCAGCCATGCAGCTAGCCAACGAAACACCCTGAAAATAGGAAAGGGGAATAGGGGCTGCGTCACATTCTACTATTGGCAATTTCAGAACACTGTCACCATTGGAAGCAATAGTCCAGAGGGCTTGCTACCTACAGTTTTGCTAATAATTTTCCACACACCTGCAAGCCAGAACAAGGGCAATTTGGGCCCATTTGACTGCTCATACAGGCATTATGAGGAGTGCTAAGAGTCAAAACCAATGAGTTTCAGATTTCAGGATGGATTTTTCCCTTTTCTTTCTTCACTGTGGCAGTGAATAACTACTGGCCCAAACTACCCAGGAAAGTGCTTGGTCCTTCATGTCTCAAAGTCTTTAAATCAGAACTGAATGTCCTTCTGAAAGATAGACTTTATCTAAAAGCAGGCTGTGGGTTTCAGTGTAGGAGTTAACTGGAAGAAATTATGACATCTTTAGGTGAGGCAAGACCGGGTTATCTAAGGCCAGAAAGGAGCATTATGTAAATCAACAAATTTTTAGGAAAGATTTCTCTCAGTAATCCCTTTATTTCTTCTCTGCTCTGATTGTTATAATCCATCCACCTCTTAATATTAACACCTAAACATAAAATCCTAGTATGTCTTGGAGAGTACCATAGGGGTAAACACAGATCAGCATTATCAGAATTTCTCATTCAATTCAAACAATATTGAATTTCTGGAAAGTTCAGGTCTTGACTTGCATAATGTTGCAGTAAAATAGGGACTTTTTACCGTTTCTTTTAAGAGTGTTGCACATTCCCATTAATTTTAAAGTAAAGATATGATTTAGACCTGCACTCTCCCTCTCTTTCTCTTTGGAGTTGAGGCTTTTACTGAGAGCAACTCCCTAACACCATTACTTACGGAAGTAGCCCTTGTTATTTATACCAGCTAAACAAAACTAGTTCAAGAACTCTGCCTAAAGCAAAGCTAAAAAGACCCTAAGTATTAAAACCTCCCTACACCATTTCCCTGTGCCTGTAGCAAACAGATAAGCCCTTCATAAGGTCGGGCAATGTTTCCCAGGCAATTGGAGAGATAACAAACTGTCAGTGCCCAGCCAACAGATCTATCAACAGCACTAATTTGCTGAGGATGGAAATGAGACTGCATTTGCCTAATGCATCCTGGAGCTTGAGAGATAACTCTGCATCCATACTGTTAGAGAAGAAACGGAGCAACAGGCGATCTTCTTCCCATGCAGACAGCTGTAATAAAGACATCTCCTTATCCACTGTTTGTTGCATGAGACCTAGAAGATAGTAATCCTGTTGTAACAACACAAAACCAAAACCAAAACTGAATTCATTTGTTTTATTGAGCACCGTAGATTGACTACAACAATAAAGTGATAATACCTGTCCTCCACTGATTTTATCTTTATTGTTCACAGCTTAATTGTCCCTCTAGCACTAGGATATACAAATGTATTATTAAAATGAGACATCTGGCAGTGGCCTTAAATGCCTCTATGTCAGGAATTTACTGTGTATTACTTGTAACAGTAAATCTGTTGTGCACATCTGCAGCAGCAGAGAAAATCACATCTGACAGCAATGATACAAAACATTCACAGGAGCTTTGCAAAGGCACGAGACTGAATGAATCCAGGGTTTTACAGTCCTTTATAATCTTCACTGAACCTGATCAAGCTGAAGAAACCCATTTTATGGCACTTTTCTCAATTTCAAATCAGCCGTCATTCCTTGAAGCAGAAATGTTTCGAATAAATATGCTTCTAATGAGTTATTTTTCACGGCACTTTTTATGAACTCAAAATTGTGCATATGTATATGTACTTTGTGGTTCAGGGCCTAGCTGTTTCATTTATCAGAAATAATGTTAGATGCTCACATGAAGAAATAAACCCAAAAGACTCCTCACCAATCTATGTGGCCTATTTACTACCTCAAAACTTGCTCCCTTTAAAAGACATAAAATATCTAATAGTATTCTTGTAATTAAGGAATTGTTAGCACTTCTACATCTTACCCTAGGTTTAAGAAAGAGAAAAAAAAATTACCTTGGAGCAAAACTTTGCATTCAAAATGTCATTCCAGAAGTTATTTTAAGTTTCATTTAATGAGTACACAGTTTCGTTTTGTATTGTCAATGTTGCTCAAAGTCTGATAATATCAAAGTGAGATAATTAAAAATCCAAAATTCTAATCTCTTTCTGGCTTCCCCAAATAAAAAGAAGAAAAAAAAATAGAATTCCTTAATATTCCTTTTTTAGTACAAGGATCAAAGTTATAATAACTTACATTTTCATTTCAAACTTGCAAGATCAGATGTACTTTTTTCACATCAAATAAGGAAAAAATTATACACTAGCATGAATTCTTGCAGTACATCACATTAAAATAATAGATTTAGCATTACAGTATGCACAATGTTTCAGAGTATCTGATATATATAGCTTTCATAGAATGAGTGGCATTGAACTCATCAAGCTACAGAAAAAATTATAAACAAGAGCACAGACTTGCACTGTGTTTTACAGTGGGATTTCTTCAGATGCAGCCATAGTTTATCACATTTATACAATAAAGTAGCTACTCAGTGTTATTCTCATCTGGTAACAACATCTTATACGTCTGTCTTCATGTGTGTAAATTGAAAATAGTGCTGTCCAATGAGTGTGCCAGAGAATACACAGTTTTTTTACACATATCTAGAATAAGGCTATATTCTGTCATATATTCTACTGCTTCTCAAAAGAAACTTCTTAGTACAGACTCAGAAAATACTTTGTTATTTCTGTAAGTCTGTTTTGCTTGGAAATTGTTTTTTCTTTTTCATGACACTGAAGAACAAACTCTGATGTCAATAAATGTTTTATTGTCTTAATGTAGCACCCAGGGGAAATAACACTATATCTCCAGATTCTCTCTTTGTTGTTTCATCAGACTAGTAATTCCATACCTGGATGACACAAATGACAAATAAATCATGAAACACCCCTATATAGTCTAGATATGGTTTTACAAGTCACAAGAGGAATCCTGCAATTCTTCCTCAAGCAATAGAAGAGAGCAGAGGCTATGTTTGTGCACAAAGAGATAACTTACACCAGACCATGATAGTATCAGATCATGAGGAAGAAAAAAACCAAATGAGCAAAATAGAGAGAGTTACACACTGAGGCAAGCACACCCACGTACTCCTGGCACAAAAGCGTGGTAGCTCACTGCTCTGTTGCAAGGACCTGCCAGCCGCAGAGCAAGCATTACTCATTTTAATTGCCAGGAGAGCTGCTTCTCAACTAGCAAACATCTGAAGTACGGAAGGCTGTTAGGAATATCAGGATCAACACTTAATATTGTACCAGAAATATAAAATAGTGATATAGCTTGGTTACCTAAAATGGAACCAGTAAGAGCATAGGAGAACTGGTTTTCTGTGCTTCTTGTAGCATACAGCTCCTTTGTTAAAATTAACTAATATTTCCAAGTGGCCTGTAGTGCGGTAACAAGCAGCATGGTAAGCTTATATTAGCTCTACCCTGTCACACGCATGATCTTTTGCCAACAGATATTATGTGAGAACCCATGACTAATCTCAAACACTTCTAGGTTGCTGTACTTTTGGACAAAAGGTGAGTAAACTCTTTCAATAATGGAGATTACATCCTCTATTCCTTGGGTCCAGAGAAATCATTTCCAACACTAGGATGTGCAGCCTTGTGTCATGTGGAAAGAAGCCATCAGGAAGAGCAAGATTATAAACGAGTATAAGGACAGGAAAGGAAAGCTTAAGTAGAATGTATTCCTCCAAACTGAAACATGGCCAGCTCCCAGGAGTTAATATTTCCACTCATGAAAAAATTAACTGCCATGGGATCGAGAATAACAGTAATCGGTCACTGTATTACTCTTGTATCCCATCAGAAGGACAGTCCTTTAAACAGCGCTGCATACCTGGATAGTGGGGCATTAGTTGAATATTGACAAAGGGAAGCTCACCACCTATTGAATCACCATCTGAGCCACCCTGTAGTTGAACCACATTCTAGAGAGCTGGAAGCATGTGCTGCCGTCCTGGAAACCATCAGTGACGATGCTACACCAAGGTCTGAGGCACAGGAACTTCACAGGTTGCAGGTTTTCTGTCTTGTGGTTCCTTGGCACAGGAAACACGAAGTGTACACAACAGGCTATAAAATCCACTTTTAGTATAAACCACGGAGCTTGACGTGCATGAGGCTTGAGAAAATAGTTTCCATTTTCTCTAATAGTGATAGTGTATACAACTTCTACCTGCAAATGTAAAATACAAACTTAGATTATCTAAACATCCGCCTGCAAGCGTCTCGCAGCTGCAAAACCCCTGAAGGAGCTGAAGGAAGAAACATGGCAACGGTTGGCGCTACTTTTGAACCACTGGAAAAATAATGACTGATCCTTATTAAAAAATTAAAACCATTTGAGAGGTTTTTTCCAGACCATTGAAAATGTTAAAGTGGTGGTGAGCTGTGAGCTCATGTCAGTTTCCTTTCTGTTGTTGCTGCTGATTTCATAACTGTTGTATGAATTTGACTGTTATTACTTGAACACTTGCTGCAGATGTTTGCAGAACAAGTTTTAGTTAACCTGTGCCCATTAACGTGGTGCCTGCTCACCAGCTTTCCTCAGGAACACTAGTGGAAGCACAGAATAATAGGCAGGATAAAGCACATCCAGGGATTACTTTTCCTTTACATATGTGAAATAGTAGCACAATCTGGTTGAGAATCCTAGTTTCAGTATTCCACATTTCAATATTCATTTACTGCCTCATCTCTTTGTCATCAATTGCATGTGAGCTTCATCCAACCCAATGTACAGTCATAAAAGCATTTACCCCACAGCCTTTTGTAGGGTTGCCCCTCTCAGGAGTTCCCTATCTGATGTAAACTCAGTGGAAAATGTGCTCTGCCTGAGGCAGGGTGGCACACAGGGGGCGTTCTTGTCATGGTGCAGATCCCATTTTGCGTAACAGGCTTGGTGCCCGCTACTCCAGCAACACTTAGGAAACATCCCGTTCAAGGCTGTGGGCTGCAGCCCCAGTCACGTAGGGTACAATGTTACCAAGTCACTGGAGTTGTGTCCAGCATGTCTGCAGAGGGAATGTGCAGCAAGGAAGAGGAGCGGGGCAGCATGTCTCAGGTGGCCCAGGGAGCCTAACCCACGGACAGACCCCAGGCCCCAAGCCTAGCTTTTGTGAACTCCTTAGACAGGCAGGCTTTTTTCTTTGCATGAAAGTAGACTTTAGGAAGCCATTAAAAAGCCATAAAAATGCAAGAAAGTATTTAATGTCCTAGCATGTACCGAGCTTATGTCAACCTCCTTATTAGACCTTTCTTTTCTCTTTTTTTTTATTTCTCCTCCCCTCCCTTGGCATGGCTCTGCTGCACAAACAGCCCATATGGAAAACAGCACAGTCTGGAAACACCTAGCTCCCTCTGTCCTCTTTTGCTTTTGGCTTTTGCAGCTGCTGTTTTCTCAGTGTTGTCTTGGGGCAGTTTCCTGTTGCCATAGCTGATAGCCTGCCAGCGCCTGCCTGGGCCTTTCAAGTGTCAACACTGCAAAGTTTGCTGCGATGGCCAAATGCTTGTTAATGAGATATAGCAGCTGGGTAGGGGTGAACCACTGAGATGTATAAAGGCACGCCGCTGGTGCAGGAAGCGATGCCTTTTGAATCTTTTCAGCGCTCTGAAAGCATTCAAATCAAAGAGGGTATGTTGTATTCATTAATAAACCGAAGTTCCCATGCAACTGTGTTAAAGCCAGTAGTTTAACTTTGCAATGGACAGGTGAATTTTTCAAGTGTTTTACGTCGGAAGACAAAGGGCAAGAAAACAAGAGTTTATGCACTGCCAAAGGCATTACTTCCCTATCTAGCAGCCAGACAGAATTGTTAAACTGTGCTAGGTATTTGCCATTTCCTGACAATAAAAGCTTCTTTTTCCTTTATTTTTTATGCTTCAAAGCTCACAGCAACCTGCTTGATCTCTGTCTCTCACATTTTTTTAGATCTGTTTCTTAATTTTTTTTGCAAACAATGATTAAAAGCTAGAATGAAAAAAAAAGAAAAAAAAGGACAACTTGTTAAAAAATAAAAGCCAAAGAGTCTATAGACAGGATTAATGGCCAAAGCTGCTTTCATTCAATCAGAGCAGTCCATGTGATCGCTAGTCTGCATCTGTTTTGCTATAGCAGAATATGGGGGAGCCCAACAGTTGGGCAAAACAGGCAGAAAGCAAAGACAAAAGAAAGTAGCATACAGTGCAAAGTTTTAAAGGCAGTGTGAGTCAAAAAGCATCTTAAAGATTTTTGCAACATTTATTTTTAATTGATTAGGATTTTTTTTTCTTTCTTTTTTCTTCTCTTTTTTCTTTTCTTTTTTCTTTTTTTAATCTTTTTTTTCCTCCTTTTTTTTTAGGAGAGGAGCAGCTGGGGAAAAGATTGAATGCTAGGAAAACATGTTTAAAACTGAAACAACCACAGTAATAATAGTGACAAAATTGCTTTGGAAAAGTTAAACAAAAGAAGTGTTAGAAACAGGAAAGGGCCATATGGCTAAACATGCCTGCCATTTTCTGGTTTATCTTAATTGTTTCCCTCACTTCTCTGCAAATGAATACAAGCGACTCAGACTCATTTATATGCTTTCATTTCCCTTTCACAGTAACTTGTTCCAAGGTAATTTAAGCCAAGCCACTTAAGTGATATTTAGCTATTTGACTGTTTAGAGAACAGCAGTTTAGCTATACTCATCAGGCTACTGCAGCTACTGTACTTGTATTCAGAATTTAGTTACACCAATAAGCTACTTACTAAATGACCCTCTTCGGGGTAAACTGAGTCACACAGACCCTGATCCAGAAGCTACTAGGGTCAAGAGGAGTCATGCCTTTCTCTTTAACAGATTTTGGTTTGGAAAAATTCTTCAACTCTAAAATTTAATGCAAGTGAAATATAAAATTTTGGTGTGGGTTTGGTTTTGTTTTTTCCTAGAAATATAAGCATTTAATTTAGGTTTTCTGTGAAGTGTTCCATTTTGAAACAGTCATATGTCACTTCATTGTAATTGAAATGACAGATAAAACCTGAATTCTTTGTAATGCTTCCCAAACCATTTTCTACCCAAGTTCGTCTGTGGCAGGGGACAGAAAGAAAGAGTTCTGAGGCTTAAAGGATATTTTTATATATGAAAAATTCTTCCAAATAGAATATTTCAAATCAGACCAGCCCTGCTCTATGCCGTAAGCATTTTGGCCTTGATTGTAGCTGTTGGGATCCCTGTGCTGCCTACCTGGTGACACAGATGTGACTGCAGAACATGTGGAAAGAGACCTAAGGAAAGTGCGTTTAAATGTCTAGGGATGGCCATGATGTAAAAAACGACCCTAAGTCAGGAAGGAAAGAGTCAAAACAAAACACTTCCCATTAACAATAACATCAAGTGAAACCATGGCAAGCTGTTAAGCCTTTAAATAAACATACCATGACAAGCTGAAGCATAAGCTTCAACCAGCTTGTTAGAACACAGTCCTCTAGCATGACAGAAGTTAAGACGTTCTGCATGTACGAAGTTTGTGCCAAGGCACAAGCCACATTTTAGCTACTCCAGCAACACAGAGTAAGCAGCAGATTATGGGGGCAGTACTATTAATGGAGGAAGATAGTGCGTTTCTCATCTTCAGGCTCTTTGCAGCCTCAGAAAATGCTGACTTGTAGAATATGCTCAGAAAACTCTTGTTCAGGCACAAGCCAGTAAATTCGCTCATTCTTACAAAAGATAATGAATGATTAATAAATGAGTCAATTTAATGAATGTCTGGCTTGTGCTCCTCCCCACCTGGCTTCAAGATGATAATTGAAGAAATGGTGACACAGAAAGAAGGGACAGACATCTGTTGAGCGAGAGTAGACATCATTTTTTAAAAACACTCTCTGCAAGTTCACTCAATGGAGAAAAAGAATTTTCATATCAATGACTTCACTGAGTGCTTAAAACAAGGCAGGAATATGAGTAGACTCTTCCTTCTTCCATCGCAGTAACACTGCAGACTGGGGAGCACTAGGCTTTCTAGGATGCCTGGACTAGAATTCCTGCAGGAGACTGAAGAGAAAGGAGTTAGAAGAGAAACCAAAGAATTCTCAGACCTGTCCAGTTTTCTGCTGCCTTTCTAGTAGTGTTTTAGATGTTCAGAATGCTATCAAACCTGTAACACATAGTATCCCTGAAAAGCAGGGAAAGACATAGACAATCGCTGATATTGTCATAGACAATTAGTTTATCTATTGCAAAGATAGGGAAAATGTAAAGTCCTCTCAGAGATGATCCCATTAAAAAGGAGAAAACATTTTTAAGATCTTCTGAAAAGAACATCTCAAAAGATGGCTAATGTCCTTTTGAATTACATTTGCTATGCAATTTAATTGATTATATATACAAAAATGTCACAATGAGGGGCAAAGGGTGAGGGCTAGCAGCTTTTCTAGATCCCAAGATCACTTCTAACCATAGCACACCACTGTGCTTTCTGTTGGGTTCTTGACAAGTTTGTTCCTAAGCCTAGGCTTAATTATTAGGCTTAATTTTGTCATAAAATCTCCAAATCTTGGAGTTTGCCACATTAAATGCAATCTTCATTTGCACTTCTGAGTATTCATGGCTCATATTTTAGTACTCCAAATACATTGTCCTTTACTTGGGATGTGTGAGATTTTCTATATCACAGACAATCAGACTGTGATCGGTTCCTTCCTTGCTTATGTTAGTCTTAACTTTTTTCTCAGCTTACACTTTCTAAACTTAGCTTTATATATTGTTTTTGATGTCTCCTGCTCAGCTCTTTGGTTTATTGAACTTGAGATACATAACAAGACCACTGCTAAATGCCTGCTCCTGAGCATGCGGAGGCACATCCTTCCCCAGATTTGTCCTTGGCACCTTAACAAAACAGCCACACATACACCGTCTTTTGCGTTTCGCTACCAGAACAGTAGTTATATGTGCATGTTTGTTATGTCGCTTTTTCAGAAGAAGACAGACCAAGGCGTTAAGGATCTCAGACTCTCCTGTCTTCCCCAAAAATAGAGACATTTTATATCCCTACAGTTTCCTTCAGCTTGTTTTCCATCAAGCCTACAGTTCTCATCTTCACTCTAAGAATTACAGACTATTAATGCCTGTTCCTAAAAGAGGCGTTTGGGGTATTTCCTCAGATGAAAAGTACAACTTGTTTTACGCTCCCTTCTCAGAGACGACCTGCAATAAGCTATGTGGATTACAGAGAGGAATGCTGGAGGGGATTCCAACATTATGTTAGATCTCCCAACCTGACAGGTTCAACAGAAACCTCTGAAGTTTCCTATCCCCATGCAGTGACCCATAGCTAATCTGCATGACAATATATTGTGTAATTGCAGGAAGCCACTACACTATCATTCAGGAACAGGAAGTTTGGGAACTGTTTACTGCCACCTTTGTGGTGATGAAACCTGTCTTTACCTTGTGCGCTGTTTCTTCTGAAACATGGATGCAATTGCAAAGTCTTATCACTCAGCTTTATAGGTAAGATCTGTTGAAGTAAAAGAATAACATGGGAAGAACAAAAAAGAGACTGGGCTTGGTTGATTGTTGTCATGATTACATTACAGAGGTTGAAAGACAGTTTTGGCAATTGCTTATAGTGCATGAGAGGACAGAATTGTTTGCCATCAGTTAGGCTTCGGTTAAGTTTACTATTCCTTATCTCCTGTTTAAGGTAGCACTTCAAAAGAGTTCTTACTTCTTGTCCTTTGACTTAAGTGGGCATAGCAATGGGATGCCATGTGGGAGATGCAGATTTGAGAGCATTCATGTGCTCCCAACCCTCAGCCTAACAAGAGGCAGGTAATTCTGCCTCTTTATTTAGACTAATTCATTCATTCATGCACATAACTTTCAAAATGCAAAATTCTACCTTTATGCTGAATATGACTAGCAAGCAAAGAAACATGTGACAGGCCCCCATTGACTTTGTTTTTGATACTTTTGTAGCTAAACGGGGCTTTTAGGATCCATATTCACATTCCAAAAGAATGAAAACAAAGGAAAGACTGTTTGAAACAGAAACCTATGAGCTCCCAGGACAAGGGCTTAAAATCAAACACAGCTTGATAGGTAAGGATAGTCAAAGAAAAGAAGCTGCGAATAGCTCAGATATATGGGAGCTGATATGCTCTCAGAAATTTCCAAAATCAGGCTGTTTCTTGCTATGAACTAACCTTTAAATCTACTTTTAAAAATTATGAAGTACTCTTTCAATGAATATCTGAAGCAGGAAACCATCAGGTCACCCAATACAATAAACACAACGGAGATAATATATTGACCAAATGTAGATGTACAATACCACCTTCAGATTAAGAAATTAGACTGTCCACAGTAGAGAACATTGTCAGCTCAGAGACGACACAGTGGTGGTTATACTAATACCATCTTCTCTTAGAAGAGTGACTGATTTAGCTGGACCCAAAGGAGGCTATGGAAATTGAATATACAGTTGAAAAGGGATACTAATAACTATTGCTGGAATTGATTGAGTCAGATATTCTTTGTTCACTAACCAGGCTCTCTCTTATCACCCAAAACCCCTAGAATCAGATTTGACAAATTTGATAGGAGTGCACAAAGTTCTTTAATAGCTCAGATGGGGGAGAGTTCAAATTTTTATTGAGCTGTATTGCTCTGCTGAGTTCAGTATAATTTTAGCCACAGAGAACTAGTATATTTTTATATGAGGTACTGCTGAAATTAATATTTGTTTTACAGCAGCATCCCAATACCCAGGTTGTGGGGTATTATGTTGTGTTGTGGTCTAGAGAGCCAGACAGCAAGAGACAACTTTTTCCTCAATGAAGAATGTATAAAATCTTAAACATTTTCAGTAGAATATAGGAAACAATCAATGTGATCAATAGTTGGTCAGAGACAGATACAGACACCATAGCTGGGACTCATCTGTCTAAATTTCAAAAGCTACGAAGTGTATGCTTATGTTTGATGGTAGACTCATTTTTTAATCGACAGAGAGAAACAGGCCCTTCAAGGTAGACCTTATTCAATCAAAAATGACCATGTAAGATAGGTCAGATGGACCAACAGACCTCTGGTTTTCTCTTTTTATTAAGAAGGCAATACAAACTTGTAGATGAGATGTTGGTACTGCTGAAGCCCAGAGCTGGGTGTGATAAACCCCATGCTGCAGGTCAGGAAGCAGTGAAAATGGGCTGCACTAAGAGGGAAGGCAGCTTGGGAGTCACAGGTTGCAGCAATGCATGCAGGGCAGCAGCCTGCCTGATGAGTGACTCAGCCCCATAGCACTAATGCAGGTCAGGTCTGGGGATGGTGATCAGCATCAACTGAGAGCCCATTAATCACTGTGGTCCATAAAGGTGTAAGGCCAAGCAACAAAGTCGAGTCAGTGGATCAGGATCAAGGTCCAAATCAGGGAGATAAAAAAACAGGCACAGGCATATATCCAGTACAGCTCAGATTGAGATCAAGGATGAGAGACAGATATTAAAAGCAGCTCCTAAGCAAAGAAGTAGCCCCACTGAGGTGTGTCGTGGCTGAACACCTAAATCACTTCTATGCTACCCTTGAGCCAAGGCAACCAGATTCCCCAGAGGGTGAATGCTCCAGATAACTGCAAATCTGGACATGCAAAACTAGCCTCTCACTGATAATTAAGCAAAAGTAATGCTTTGGGAGCCTGTGGCCTTCACTTACAAGGTGTTTGGAGCAAGTTGCCTCAGATGTAGCCAAGCCACATACGTTGACGTCAGTCCACACTGCAACTTCTAGTCCAATGTCTGCATGGAGAAAATGGGTGTATCTGGCTAAACCACACTAAAGCTTAAATTAGACAAGTTTTACCATTTTTGGCATGTACCAAAGTGAGCTCCTTTTTATTCCAATACCACTTGAGCATGTATGTTTCTACATAGTTTGATTGCTCACATCTCTGTTCAAAGTCCTTGGTAACCTTTCATGCTATGGCCTTTTTACTGCAGTGACACTGCTTTTGGTATCCAAATTACCTTTCATAATTGCATACTTGCAATATATAATGGAAACACCTCGTATGGGTAGCCTTATAGCAGGCATATGTTTTAATGGCTAGAATACTGTTATTTTGAAGGAACGCTGTACACTGCCATTAGTACTATTGCAATCTTAAGGACTCTTGTGAAAGAGGGCACTACTCATTCTGAGAAAAGGTATCTGATCTGGCCCTAAATGGGTAACTGTTCAAAAAACAAGAGAGCTCTTCTATTTAATCAAACACTTTTTTTAGAGAAGAGGAGGAATTGAAGGAGCAGAAGAGAACAAAGGGAGTGAGAATATGCCTAAGAACATGTTCTAGTGGTTTCAGTCCTTGTTTTAAGTCAATGTATCCCATGTCCTTGAAAATACCATTGGCATCCAGTCACTCAATTTTAAGTACACATCTTTAAGCTGCCTCTATAACTCATGTTTTTTTTCTGGTTACAAAGGGGACAAAGAAGGAGAAGGAGAGAGAAACTATATTTCAAAAGATCACTGTACATGTTTTAATCTCTTACACTTTCCATTGTTAGAGATTACACTTTTATTAAACGTGTGTTTCACTTTCAAGTACATGAGAGTATGTGAAATATTTCAAGGGTACTTCTTTTAGCTTCTAACAACTAGATGTTGCTGCCACTGCTGGACTATTAATTAAAAGGAACATGAACCTCAGAAGTCATGTTGCTTCACTAGTCAGGCACGATGGCACATACTCTGGTATACATTAAGTAACGGAATGCTTATTTTTCGTTATGAACATAATTAATTGAGGAAATTAGGAAAACTCAAGAAACCTTAAGCCAACTTTTCCAAACATTCTCTTAGCTTCAATAGAGCTTATAGAAGTACATTAGGCTTAAGCTAGTATTGTCTTTTTTTTGAGACTATTGCTGTTAAAGGATTGCTATAAATTTTAACTTCTTGTTTGAAAAGAAGTAGAAGACAAATTCCTTAACCTGTACGTTTTGTCATTTAGCAAGACATTAAAACCGCATTAGTGTTTGGAGAGTGCACATTTGCTTTAACCAAAGCAGACGTTAATGAGATTCAATTCATTTGTAAACTGCTTCTCAGGTGAATTTGTGAACCATCTGGCACCAAAAGTCCCTGCTCTCTCAAACATAATATATACCACAGGAAAATCACACATTTTAAAAGACGGTACAGCACAGATGTCATCACTATTTTCCCAGAGTATTTCTAAATATTTTCTTACATATTACATAGAGAAATGCCCTACCTTTATTATTACTATTACAACTGCTACAAAAATATTGCCCAAAAAAAGGCTACCATTCTAAGTCAAGTAATTCAAATCAAATTTGTGGCTAGGCTTTCATTTTGGAGTCAAATTCTATATGCAGGTGGTTCTTATTGAGTTCAATATGATCCCAAAGAATGCAGCACAAGACTGAATTTGGCCTCTACCATCTAGCCTAAATATATGATGCGGTTCTGTCTTTACACTGTGTTGGAAAGAGATACTGTACCACTTTATTTTATGAGTCTGCTTATTATCAGTCTTGGCGAAAAAAAAGATGGTTAAATTTAGAGTTCCACAGAATGTTTTGATTTAAGTAAAAGAATTCACTGACCACCAGTTTGGAACACCCTTCTAGTGTCATAAGTAAGCAGTAAGCAGATTCAAAAAAGCTGTGCACGTAGACTTAATTGATTGAAGCAGAGAACAAAGAGAGTGTCAGTCTTCCAGGTTTAGATGAGGATCAGGTTTAAAGCTGGAAAGAAACAGGGGCTCTTGCTTTGTTTTAAGCTAAATTCTGGGAACTGCCATGGTTCCGGACATTCTGCTATGCTCCAATATGCAGGAGGAAAAAAACTCTACAAAGACACTTGTTAAACTATTTTCCTCACTCATTGATTCTGTTGGCATGTGAAATTTCCCACATTTCCCATCTTTGAACATATTCTCTCAAAAAATACATTCTTATTTAGCATTAGGTAAATGTTAACTGGAGAAATGCAGTAACATTACACCACAGCACCTGTCTAGGCATTGGAGTGCTTCAATGAGTAAAACTCTCCATAGCCACAAAAGTAATTTTTATTGATTTGAATCCCACAGGAAGTAAAATAAAATAAAATAAAATAAAATAAAATAAAATAAAATAAAATAAAATAAAATAAAATAAAATAAAATAAAATAAAATAAAATAAAATAAATGTATATGGGAAAGCAGTGTACTAAAAAAGTAAAAGTGATTTGTAGTGCCATCAACAACTTGTAGTTCTAGGAGGATTAGCACAAGCAGCTAGAGATTCCTCTCTTACTCCGGTCCGAACACTTGGCAGCTTATGCTGCTGCCTGGCGTAACCTCTCACTTCACACTTCTGCTCTGCAGTGTTAGAAAAATCCAGTTCGCTCACGCCTCTCACTTCAGGGGCTTATGAAGGTGGAAAATTAATATTCCTCTCTATTTGGCCTTCTGATCACTCTCTTTGGCTAATATGGAATTGCTCTGCCAAGTTTGGCTCAGAAAACATACTGAACAAGGAGCCCAGGCACTGAGGAGAATATGATGTTCTCCTATAACACAGCCAGGAATGCTGAACCATAGGGTGGCCAAGTGAATTATTTTCAATAAATAATTTATTTTTGGAGGGGGGTGGAGGGAAACTAGTTTCAACTGGCAGAGGTTCTTCAATGTGAATCAGACTCAGTGAATTTGGATTGGCACAAAAAAAATGAGGAAAACTTTCAAAAGTTATAGATTGGCTCATATAAGTCTTTCTAAAACAAACTGATAAAGAGAGACTACATTTATTAAGGAGATTTGTAAAAATTCACAAATCTGAGAAGGCATACACGTTACTGCTTAGGATGATATTATCCAATATAGAAAGCCAATGTTCAAGTCTTTCCTTTGCCTCATTCAGTGTGTGACCTTAAAACATGTCCTTCAACACTTCAAAGCGCATAACCAACCTAGCAAACACATAAGGTTTTCTGTGGAAAACCATTCCAAGACTGGAGATGATTGACCTTTCTCTCTCAACTATCCACTTTATGAACTTCTAGTCTTTTTCTTCATCCAATTTACATTGATTTCAGGTGCACAATTTTGAATAGGACAGAAAAATAAGTCCTCTCTCAAGGACGCTATTATTTAGTCATTAGGATTCAATTCCCTAGTAGAAAGTCCTAACCCAGATCCTAGACCTGATGAGCTGGGTGCAAGGTGATTTGAATGCACGTCCCTCCTTCACTGCCAGCCAATGCATTTATCACTAGAATTTGGATCTAAAGGGTAGTAAATTATTCTCTCTCTGAACTATGGGATTTTTTTTTCCAGTCTGACTAAATGGCAACCCATCTTCCACAGTAGCGATAGAGATTTCCAACACTCAGACATTGCTCACACAATTGCATCCACTTGCATTGAGCTCTGGGTTGTTGCACAAAAGCTGGGTACCTCCACAGGCAGTGCTTCTGGATGGAAGAGGATGAGGCTACTCTGCACTCTGTGGCTCTCAAAACCAAAGCATAGTAGGACTGGCTCACAGAAAAGGTTGTTCTCCAGCTGCTTTCCTATTTTTCTTTCCTCTTTTCCTTTAAAGAAAGGAATCAAAATACTTCTTGTTATCAAGTTAGAAACTGAGAACAGTGGAATACATCCTATTTCAAATGATCAGTGCTTTTAGCTTTGGACTACACTATTATACCTCATAAGGAGCTAAATAATCTAATCTCTGAAGAATAAAGTTTATAATAAAGTAGGCTATATATAGCAGAGTTCTATATTTGAATGAGAAATACTGTCTCTGTTCTGTGACAGGGATTATTTTTGGCTGATACGATCTGGTTTGTGTAAAGTAAATGAGATCTCACTGTGCATGTTTTAGGGTATCATATTCCCTCTTTTGTTAGTATTAATGTCATTATCAGGTTCCTCATGCATTTTACATATGTGCATTTAAAAAAGAAAGTCGCATCTAAGTGTTCCTGTGTGCGGAAAAAATAGAGAAAGAATTATTTCTTCCCCTCACATATTTATTATATCATAATTCCTCTTTCTGTCTTCTGTCTGCTTTAACTGCCAAACTGTCTGATATTTCATGTATTTTCCATTCTTCACTTTTAAAAAAAATCTCAGCTGTTCAAAGTTACATTGTCCACTCCTCAGTCTTGGTACAACAAGCTGAAATGTACATAGAGTATTTTTAGATCATGGTCAATTCAGCAGTTGCAGGTTTTGATTTTTTTAGGTTCTCTAAATCCAAGTTTAGTTACTGAGCAGAGCATTTTATATAGATGAGTGGACATCTTTAGCAATTATGATATTTTTCAGTGCAAGTTCAGATTAAATCAGGTATAAAATCTGGAAATGTAACCCTTTGTAACAGAGATTTTCTGATCTGAGATTGAAGCATGGAAGCAGAAAACACTCACTGTGATGCACATTGAGAACACCTGCTCCCTACAACCATGGGGGCTCCATTGTAATAACACCTAACTCCCAAGACACATGACAGAACTCTCAGATATTTATTTACAGAGGGGAAAATGAGGCATAGACTCTTGAAAGTACTGAGTGCTTGGTATCTGAATACCTTTAAGGATTTTGAGCAAAGGGAAGATTCAAGTAATGATTTTGTGGAGATTTTAGAAACAGCTTCATGACCAGCGCCCACTGAAATCAAAAGAATCTGAATGAATGAAATAAGCTCTACTAAATTTCAAGAGACCTAACCCTTCACTGAACACGCGCTCCCCTCCTCAGTGGTCACTTGTTGGTGGGATGTACACAGTGCAGGGATATGATGAGCCTCCTGCCTGTTTTCTGAAGTTGCATGGGGAAGAATTGTCAGGTGGACCTCCTGGGGCTTGTTCCAGTGGCTCTGTGCTCTCAGCTCAGGAACTGTGCAGATCCATATAGAGGTGCCAATGGTACAGATGTAGCTGCTCATGACCCTTCCCCTTGACAGAGAATAGGTGACGTAACCCATCAAAACGATTAACTGCTTTTTATAGCTGCCTCACTTTCTTCAAAGAATGTATATAAAGCCAATAGAGAAACTATTCTCCCAGTCTGATGTGTTATCTTATTACTGTCTCCACCACCGAAAAGTATATATATATTTTTTTTTATAGTGAGATACTTGTTAAGATTTGGGCTGGAGCACAGTTGAATGAATGTTTAAAGAAGAACAGAGGAGAGAAACTTCTGACAGAGATGATACTGAAAAACTGGGCCTGTGCTAACCATCTAGCATATTTCAGCTGCTGAAATCTTTGAACTCATTTTCAGTGACAATGTTATAAAGCATTATAAATATCTATAGTTTTATGGAATACAGAGCTTTATAGAAAGATCATGCACACTGACATCAGGCGCGCAAAATTAATCCACACCTTAGTTCACAAGGGTTGTTTTTCAGTCCATGACTGTATGTTAGGAGAGAAAATACAGAACAAAAAAATAAGGAAGTTAATTTCTACCTATTACTAAGGTTAATCGGGATTCTCACAAGCTTTAGACTAAAATTTAGTGTGCTGTTTTGTTTTGCTAGGCTTCCAGTGACGTTTTATTGAATGGAAATAATATTTCAACAAGAAATAAAAAGTGTTAGTAAAAAGGCTAAAAATAGATAGCATTTTCCCTAGGCTACAGCATAACTTGATGTACTTTTTTAGTATTTTAATCTCAGGGATTCTAAAGTTTTATTTGTAAGAGGCAATCCTTATGATTGTATTTTAAGTGGAGAGCTGATAAATATATTATCAGACATTTTCACTTAGAGATTGAAAAGGAACTTTATAGTCTATTTACTGGTCTTTCTGAGAATAAGTGTCCTGACAGAATCTTATCTCCATATCTGCATCAGAAAAAACATTATCTATCCATTAGAATGAAGATCTGGAGTCTAGACTGAAAAGTCTAGTAAACTATCAAAATGTTTAAGTTAACTAGCCTATGATCTGAATCCTCTGTTTACCTTTTTTCTCCTTCCACTTCTCATTTCAGTTACATCAAAGTGTAGCACACACAAAGCGTGAGTTCGGGCAGTTCATGCTCCTAATTCAAGCTAACAGTAGCTTTGCGCTGTTGTGTCCCACTAACGCATACTTTCCAGTTTCACTATCTGTCTTTCAAGTGTGACTGCATGAGTTAGAAACCAGCTTGTGAAGTCCGAAGTGTGTTTTGGAATACTATCAAATGATGCAAAACAATAAACCCACGAAAAACATAATGTCATTAAAAGATCACCTTTGTGTACCTCATCATCAAAGGAGTTAAATGAAGTAACAAATCCTGAGAAGGATTTTGCTCTTTGACAATACTGGAGAAAGAACCTTAGATTTTTATGGCAACTCAAAACAGTACGATGAACTTTCTTTTTTTTTGTATGTTCTTGGATCAACTCGTGCACTGCTGAAACAAAAAGTCTTTTAAAAGCAAATGGAAGTGTTTGTGTGGGTCCACGGCCTTTCTTTCAGGGGAAGGCGTATACACTAGTAATAGCTACATTCACAGATTTGTAGAACAGTATTTGGATTACCCTAAAAGATATCTAAAGTGTGGAAGAAAGCCCCAAAGCTGCAGAATACTTGCTAGTCAGCAAGCCTTTCCCATTGCTCGCGCTGAAGTGTCTCAGTGTTATGTAATAGGAGAAGGGAATGTTCCTGTCTTTTGGCAAAGGACAATGAAGCCGGCAATTTGTCTTGATGGGACTGAGCAGAGCACATGAAACCAAGTGAGTTATTATGGCCTGCGGTTTCAGGAACTGGTTTAAAGATAGCCCCCAAATTATCAAAATTTACATAAAGAAAGACATCTGACTATGACCATGAAATACTTCTACCAAGTTTGGAAAGCAAAACTCAAGCAATGAATGGTCTATGTCATAAATCAATTTTTTGGCTGCATGAACAGGCCAGTGAAGAAAGAACATTGAATAAGCAAAGGTTTTAATATTCTGACAATTATAAACAGTCCTTTGTTTTTCTTTTTCTCTTACATGCACATGGGTGTGGGCTGGGGAAGCCATATATTCATAAAACATCTTGTGTTCAGCTTGTTGTTATAATCAATCAGTCTTTTTATTTCATTTTTCCAACACTGCAGGAAAAAAACCTCAGAATGCTTAAATAAAGAACCAAGCCACCTCCTTCAGGATAAAAAGGCAGCAGGATCTGTCCCACAGTCTATTATTTACAACATTTGCCTTGAAGGAGAGAAGCCCTCATGGCTGGAAAGAGTAGTTTCTTGTGTTTTAATATCTTATGGTAAAAGCTATCTAACTGATAGTAGATAGTCTCTAAAGCAATTGTTTACTCACAGGACAGAATGGCATTGCTGACTCACTGTTTTTACACATTTACAGTTGTTACTCCTGTTTTGGAGGGACAACACATACTAGGAAGATGATGCTTTAGCTTTTAGTCCCTACAAAAAGATAGTAATAACGCAGGAGTACATAGTAATATAAACATACATAGTAGCATATTAAACATACATAGTTGTAATACTTCCACAGAACTGCAACACTTCCTATTTCCCATCATTCACAAAAAGACACCACAGCTTCCCCAGATGATTTATAACCTGGTAACACTAAGTTTGAAACCTCACTCAGCAGCTAAAGTCACTCCACTTGGCAGTGGTGGGATTTTTTTGTACTTCTGAGAAAGAAGGGCCACATTTGCAATAACAGTTTTCATCCTTCCATCCCTGCAGAAGAAAATGAAGTTACTGGCTGTAGGATCTTTGAAAATCTGTCTCTCTTTCTGAAAATTTAGTTACTGGCACTGATTTTTATCTGCACTTTTACCTCTATTCTATTATTCTTCATTCGGAGAGGGGACACACAACTACTTAGCACCTACATCCTACTCATTTCTTCATCTTCAAATCTTTGGAGTCTGAGAAATAATTAAATACTAAGAATAAAATGTTTTCAACCATGACTCCTTCAATAGAGTAGATGTGTCTTGTCTATGTGTGTGTTTATGTTTCCTTATTAATCTAACTACATGTTAGCCATTACTATACTCTCTCAATTTGTCTACTTGAGACATTGTTATTGAAGCCATAGTTTCTGTCTTCCCACACTACATGCAACCATTACGTAGGTGGTGGGAAAGACAGCAAAGCCAGGTGTGTGCCTACTCAAAAGTAATTGAACAGCACCACTGGGAAATAATACATAGAAGAGTACACAACAGCAGAAGCAAAGATGACATATTATATACATGCTGCAGTGCACTGATGCAAAACAACTAAAGTTAGTACGTAGCTCCTGATTTAAAAACTTAAAAGTCCAGTTCTGGTGCCTAACGTGTCTGTGCCACTTAAGATAGTCTGGGATACCCAGATTATTCACATGGGTCTGATTGATAGATAGGCGTAGGACCAACCTACAGGTAAACTGAACCTCTCTGAGGCACCAGAAGGAACCCGGTGGGAGACACTTGGGCATCTCACTTGGTACCTGATACCTATATGTAGGTAATTGAATCCTGCCTTAGCTCTCTGCTTCTCCACTGACACAAAAAGAAGCTTAGCTCTCTAGTTTACATGCAGACATTTTTATTTAGATTATATCCAAAATTAGAAGTCTAAATCTTAGGGTAAATCCCATCCTGCTGGCATGATTTCAGTGCTCTGTGGTCTTCTCTGGCCAATTTTGGTGACTTGGACCTTGTCTCTGTCAGTGACTAAACTGCAAAGCCAAGAAAAAGCATAGATGCACAAGGTAATTTGCAAACATTTTTGTATTTGTGTAAATATGATATAGCATGCATTTTTACATGTTAAATAAAACTTTAAAATACCCAAATGTTTCTGAGTTCTTTCATCTCTCTTCCAAAGTTTTTTTCCCGCACAAGGTCTGTCTTTTAATAACATATTAAAACACCGCAAGCAAAGGAATAAGATAACCCAGTGATAAAATGACTAGACACATAAGCGTCCTCACACTGCAGGAAAACTTGTCATGACTTTGCCTTGCCTACACATTAATGAAAAAATCTTGTGTTTTGTAAATAATCTCTGCAAAGTCTGGTGGAAAAGTGCTTTCTTCCTTGTTTCATCAATAAAGTTACTATGTGACTTTTAAAAAAATTCCACTGCACTAGGAAAACTTCTGTTTCCTTTTATGTCCAGATTTAGCAAGTTTTTCAAAGCCCTTCTTATTAAGAAAAGTTGTGGCTGGAAACATGGATAAATAGCTACAACGATTCCAGAAGCTATAAATATTCAGGTCATGATATGCAAAAAATTATCCTCTCTGAGGTGGGTTTTATTGTCTCTTAGGGCCCACCTGCAGCTAGGTAAGGGCATCCCAAAGTGAAGTGGATGGCCCTAAATGATCATAGGTGGTTTTTCAAAAATAAACACAGAATTAGTTTCACACCTACTTAGACAGTTTAGAATTTTAATGTGCAAAGTCTGCCAGGGCTTTGCAGTGAAATAAGGCCGTGCATTCAAGCTCCCTAAAGCCAATCAGAAAGCCAGGCTGAGTACTACCCTTTTCGCAATGAGAAATCACTGCTCAGTTCTAGAGCATATTATTAATGAGCAAACTGTTACTTTGATCATGTTTTAACTTTTATGAGCTCACAAAAACTAACCATGTTTTAAAAGGAACTGCTCTAGTCTCAAAACACCTAGAAGCATTGAGATGTTTCATGTCATTGTCTGCAGGCACTCTAGTACACAGCAGGCTTTTCCAGATGTTTCTGAACATGACACCCCCCTTCCTTTCTGCTGAGAGGCTCACTCTAGCATATTTTGATACATTTATAGTTTTATTTGTGACTTCTGGATGTCTGGCAGTGCGGGCACAGGTCAAAATCTTTATGTCTGTAATCACAACCCATCTCCTCCAAGATGCCCTGTCTGGCCACCCACATTCATCTAACACCTCCAGGAAGGGGCAGCAATCAAGCAGCCCAAGAACTGCCCCTTGTACTGCAGGTGCAGCCCATCCAGCATGTCCTGCATTTGTCTTGGATTTATTCCACATCTGCCAAAAAGCTCTTACTCACATTACCGACTTGGAAAAGCTCTAGGTATAACTGAGCTTTACTCAAACCAGTCACTAGCTTTAGAGGAGAGGTAGATAAAGGTATGCTTCACTGTTTTATACCAGCATTTCTTTATGTCATTCAACACTGGGCAGTGCTTGCTCTTACTGGATCTCTGATATTCTGAGGGATTTAACTTTGCCACCTCTATTCCAACTTCAAAGGATTGTGATGAGACAGCCTCAGACTGTGCAGTTTTCCTATACTGCCTGTAAAGATAAACAGGGATCAGCCTCCATTATGCCTGGCACTGTTTGGATTTCTATGAAAGAACATTTATTCATCCTGAAAAAGACTTGCCAATTAAGACTGCATTGTTTCAGTTTATTTTTTCCATTTGCTTATAATGACTTGTAAGTTCCAAAAGATATGAGTTTATCATAGCAGGATAATTCTGTTGCTGTTTTTTATGAATGCATTTTGTACTAATAGGTTTCAGTCCCATGAAGTTCCTGCCCAGCACTACATACAAGCAATACCACATTATGAATGCCCTCGTAATTAGATTCATTAAAGGAGTATGGATCCCTAAGTACACCTGTAGTTAAATCCAGAGCCTCTGTTAGGTTTAACCTAGTTGGTTGGTGCAGGACAGGTGTCTCAGGGGGACTCCACAACAGTCAATGCATTATTCATACCGGGAAATAATTTGGGAAATAATTTAGGAAATAATATTTATTCTTGCACTGCCAGATATCTTGGCACCCACTCATACACTGTGAATTACCCAATGTCCCTAGTCTAATTCATAAGCACTAACTTGCTCTCCAGCTTTCTTTTGAAACAAAGCAACTGGTTCTCTGTGACACTGGGCTTGCGAGCCATTCGGGGGATCACTCCTGCCAGCCAGCATGGCCGCCCAGGGCTGCTGCCCTGGTTACACCACTGGTACAGCCCCAGCTACAGCAACACAGTGTTTTTTGCATCATCTGGAATAAATGCATTTTGCTGCATAAACACTGAGGACAAGGGTATCCCTGAAACTTTTCCTCTCTTTGTCCTTTATCTGTTCCCAGCTGCTTGGAGTCCATGAGCCAGAATTATTTCCAGTTTTTTCTTTGCTAAGTTGATGATGTTGACAACAATAGCATCAATTTTATATAATAGTCTACATGCAGTTTTAGGGCGGCTAATTTAAGTACCCAGCTATAGGACACATATGTCTACAATTGTTTTATATCATCATAAGTGAGAAATATAGTCCTGATAAATGATGCAACATTTCCTTCTAGTCTCAGTGAAGAGGTATATATGCGTATGAAGAGCTCCAGAAGAAAAAACAAGCACCCTAAGCAGAAATTTCTCTATACAGACTGAGCAAAGAGCCAATGTAAATGCTGTGTGACTCCATTCCAGCTGAATTCCAGATCACCTTCCCCTCTTCTGAGAAAAGGATCCACATTCAGAAAGACAGGCATTTATTACAGCAATGTCATTGTTAGAACACGTGCAACATCAAAACTGCACTTTTGAACAGACATTGGTTAAGCCATAACCTATTTCATCATAATAACCCAACTAAAAAAAAGCAAGTATAAATGGTATAGCTTAAAGTGTTAGTTATCCTTTTTAGCCTGCCTACACTGGCAATCACACCATTATGATTTCTGCAGGGGGTAAACCAGTATTAGCACTGGAAAGGAAATGTAAAATTACTTCAGAAGCTATAATTTTAATTACGGTTAGTGGAATGGGGAAGAGGGCAGAATAGGAAATATAAATACAAAAGGAATATAAATAGCATTCTCTCTTAGGACATTACTATTTATCTTACTGTGGCTATAAGCTTGTTTTATTTTCTTAACTTCCTGCTTTGGAAAGCAGCCACTAAATGAAAAGAAACTGTGGTTTAGTAATGTAAGGATGTTATTTTTTTTTAAATTTCTAAAACTGGACAATCCAAAGCAATGATTAACATAAAAAGCAGGTGGGGGAAAGATTTATCTGATTTCAAATTATTTTTCAAAAAATATCTTTCCAAATAAAAACAATTCAAAATAATGGTGAATAGGTGAATATTGAGAAGAGTTCCCCTTTCTCATAAATTTGATTTTGGCCCGATCTTGCCATTTTCACATTCATCAACAGAGTTGCCACTGGGATAAATAATATTGAAACTAGTATCTACTCATAAAGTGCTACTTATTTTTAGTAAGGGTAGCATAATTCCTTAAATAGCTATATAGAAAAAAAAAGAAAAGAAAAAACAGATTGTGAAATAAATTCCTTAAAGAAAATATGTAAACCTGTGATTAATGAATAGGTATATGATACAGTTACCTAAACATACAGCCCTGTTGTGACTTTAAGCACTGCAGATAGCCCAGTGAGTGCCTGGCTTCCATGCCGGAAGCAAATCTCCCATAGGCTCTATGCTGTGTTTCCCAGCACTATTTGATACTTTAGGGCTTCTTAAATGGCTCCGAATGCCTTTGTTTGGGAAATATTATCCCTCCCATAGAGTCATCATTCCACATCCTTATTTTTAAAAACACTTCCTAACTTCTTCCTTGAAACCCAGTACTTTATTTGTACCTCAGGCCCATGCAACTCAGAGTAATCTAATGTTGCTATAGCATAGGCAATAGTTGTGTCTCTGCTGCTAAGTCAAATGTCATTTGGCACTGATTGGGTCCTCCTGAGAAGGTTTGTCTTGGAGATAGCTAGTTGAAGCAGTCCAAAACAGAGCCAAAGAGCTATCTGTTGATCAGGTTGGATGATCACAGGTTTTGCACACAAACCCACTCCCTAACCTCTTCCCTTTAGCAGTGTATGCACACCACACACACGCAAATACAGACCTTCTATGTGTGCATGTATGTACCTATCCAAGACTCAAAGACTCCAAACCTTGCATGAAACTTCATGAAGACCTGCTAAGGTACTGGGCTGTGATATGTCCATAATGAGACGCTGGACTGCCATGATAGTGAAATACTAGAAGCTGCTTCACTCACAGAGAACTAAAATCAGATTTTTGTGTAGAAAAGACTTTTTCCTGTCTGAAACAAGAACAGAGAAACATGCTGGTTTAGACTAGAAATCTAGCAGTCTCCAGGAAAGAGAGATCTACCTCCATAACCAGTGGAGAGGAACAAGTCTGCTGAAGGGATGTCTTGACCAGCCAGTCAACCACAGTTTAGGATGTACTGAAAATGTGCCTGAAGGTGCCTGTCTTTCTCCACTGACCGTAGAGATACCCTGATTAGTAACTGTAGAGTAGAGCCATGACTTTTGGATGAATAAAATAGGTGAGAGTTCCCACACTGACTGTGAATTTGCATATTGACAAAATTGTCTGTAATGTTTAGATCATATGAGATAGAAAAGAGAAAATCTTCCTTTAGATCTGGGCCTCTGTGAACATGTACTGGGTGTAAGTACCCAGGCACTGGCAGCAGAGACTGCCAGAGTGGCATCTGAGGAGCAGCTAGGGCTGCCCGTGATGGACACAGTCATTTCCAACGAGCTCCAACAGACCCACCATAAGACATAGCTGAGGGCCTCAGCCAAGGTGGTAGCACCCAGGGGAAAATATGTTTAAGAAACAGAAAAAAAAACCAAACCAAAACAAAAAAAAAAACACAAGAAAGAGAGTGAAGAAAGGAACAAAAAGAGTGAGAAACAACAGAGGGAACACCAAGGTCAGAGGAGGGGAAGAAGTGCTCCAGGTGCCACAGCAGAAATTCTCATACAGCCTCTGAAGGAGACCATGGAGGAACAGATATTTCCCTGTACTAGACAAGAGCAGGCTTCTGAAAGGAACTGCAGTCCATAGGAAGGATGCATGCTGGAGGAAGGGAAAAGTGTGAGGAGGAAGGAATGGCAGCGAAGAGGTGTTATGTACTGACTGCAACCTCCACTCCTCCTGCACCACTCCTGGGGGAGGCGGTAGACGAGTTGGGAACTAAGGAGTGAAGTTGAGCTGGGAAGAAGGGAAGGAGAGGCAAGGTGTATTAGTTTTAGTCTTTGTTTCTTACTATCCTGCTTTATTTTAACTGGCAATAAATTAAATTAATTTTCTCCATGTGGAGTCTGTTTTGCCCATAACAGTAATTGATGAGTGATGTCCTTGTCCCTATCTTAGTCCATCTTGTTTTCTGCCCCCTCTCTTGTTCAGGAGAGGGAGTGAGAAAGCCGATGGGTGGGCATCTGGCAGCCATACAAGGCCAGCGAACCATAGGAGGTTAAGGTGTTCATACCTGCCATAAAACGTAACTAATTCAGTCCTTCAAATTCCCGCTGATCTACCAGCAGAAAACAAATGTAAAAGGCATTACAAGAATATAAATTTAATCAACACACACCGTGCTAGTTATAAAGTGATGGGATATAGTGCCAGGAGGTGGAGGAACTAAGAGTTGCACCAGTCTGGGCCAAAACACTGTCCCAAACCATTAAGTCTTTCTTGCTTAATGCTGAAAATTTTCTGTAGTTTTAGGAAGAGAACATCATAACCTACTTTCCTCAATATGCTGGAGCTCAGTCTCATTTTCATTAGGCCCATTCATGATTGCAAGATAAATAGAAGTGCCATAAATAAAACTGTATTGGCATAAACATAATTTCTGTACTTGGCACTTGACTCAGATAAACAACCATGCACTTCCAGCAAGCCTTAAGTTTGAAGTCTCAACATTTCACACTGTCAACGCAGTCTTCTATAGTTAGGCAATTTAAACAGGAGGCAGGCTGAACCGACCTTTGGGGTTGTCTGCTTTCCTCTATTGATTATAGGATGAGCTTCATACAGTGCAGCTCCTCACCTTTTGCATCCCTGGTACTCAGAGTGAGCAGATAGGTCCAGATTCCAGCTACAGTGTCTCTTTAGGAATGTCCCACAGGCCAGGGAGATCCCCAGCTCACTACTACCCTGCACTGCAGGACAGCAGGCCGATTCTCAATCTGTTGACGTAGACAGTGGTGACACAACACAACACAAAATCTGACAATGGGATTTTGTCTGTGGGAGATGAAGGAGCTCCTGCCCACTTTTTCCGTCTCCCACGGAATTCACAGGACAGAAGGAGCCAAGACTTCTACCTTGCACAGAGGTAAGAGAGCAGTTGCAAGGCAGTTGCCAGGAATGGAGAGAGACAGATATCATCTTCACAGCCTCTCAGCAGCCATGGCATTAGGTTCTCCTGGATTGGCAGCCATTTCTCTCAATGAAGTTTGAAATTGTGGATGTTAACATAGAATCATTTACAAGGTGGTACCTCAAAAGTCAATTTTCAAATATTGCGGGTTGCTGAAATTACAGAATGCACAAACATTAATGAGTTTAATCCCACACATCTTTCTCTTAGAAAAAGAAAAAACACAAGTAGTCTTAAAGAATAATGACAATGCAATGTAATGTCTAAGAGTTTGGTTGTTTGTTGTAATTGGAACTCCTATGCCTTAGCAGAATCCATGTGGACATGGATGGGATTGCCATTAAATTCAGTGTGTGTGAGGGAAGCTTGTTGAAGTTACAGGGAGGTCCTATCCATGTAGATCAGCTGCAGGACTGGGGATATGAACAAGATATTTATTTGCAAAGGAAATAACATTCTTGTACTGAAAGACACACACCCAAAGTTAAAGCAGTGCATTTGTTATTTTTACCTTGTTGTGCAACCCCAGCTCGTGAGTTAGCTTCTTCCGCAGAGTTTGCACACTCCTTCAACAGCACTGCTGTTCCCAGTGAAGCATGCGGTGAGTAGTTAATCATTAATTCTTCATGGTTCATATTTGCTGTCTGCTTTGCTGCATATAGTTTGATACAGTTCCTTCCAGCAGACTTAATGTTGTCGTTAGGAGTCACATGCTGGATCTTTATCTGAACTGTTATCAGAGTCCAGACATAGCATTACAACCTTCCTTTGTAACCCAAAGTTACGGAGTTCAGAAAGGCTTAAAACTTAATAAATACTATGGGTTTTATGATAATGGAACAGCTGCAGTGGCAAACTGACACATACACACACTCCAGCTGAGCCTGCCTAGTTGCTGTAAACAGGTGCACCTAGAGGCTAAAGCTCTTGGTTTGTTTTTTTTTTATCCATGACACTAATTTCATTGTCAAAGTCTAACTTGACAATTGTGTGTGTGTGTGTGTGTTAGGATAATGTAAAGGAATCCAGGCACATGTGGTGAACCAAGTTCCTGGGTCTTGCAAAGGGGGTGAATTTTTAAATTGAAATTGCAGTTATCATTGTACAGATAAAACAGCTGGCAACTTTCAAAAAAAAAAAGAAAAAACCACCACCAAATTTCTGATTTTACGGGAAATCATACGCTGTATGATACAGGGAGACTTCCCTCAGAATAACAAAAATTACCACAAAATTGTGTGAATTATGGTATTCAGTATTCATTCTAGGTACATTCTAGGAAGCTTTGTTTTAAAATTTTAGACATACCCTGGAATCAGAGACATATGTGTTTTAGAAGAACTAGTTTCTCAATGTGTTAAAGTGCACAAGTGGGAAGGGAGAGGCATTTGAAAACTTCAGCTCAAGTGCCTTAGATCAGATCACAAGGCCTGTGGCTAACCTATTCAGCAACACTAGAAAGACTTTCCTCCTCCTCACTGTACATTAGTCTGCTTACTGCTTGGAAGATAATCTGTAAGATTAGGATCAACAGTAAATAATTGCATTTGGCATTCCTATTCGTTGACACCTTCCATAGGGGATGCGATGAATTTAGTTTACATTGGATGAATCATCTCTCACAAAAATGTTTTCTTCCTTCCAGTCACTTTTGGGAATTCTACTTAAGAGGACATGATGCCCCAAGAAGACCAAATTAAATTTAAATATGCTACTGTGGAATCATAAAAAAAACCCTCTTTGCATCAGTACAACACCTTCTATAGGCTAGTAAACTGAGCTGAGAAGCAGAGGATATGAGCCTGGATGGAGTCCCACGTTAATATAGATGTAAAGTTTCCTATAACCCAGCAAGATTATCCAGGGCAGCTTCCAGTATCTCTGCATGACACTGAACTGTGCAGACATACTAGCTATACCTTCACTGCATGGCTTTTAAATGGGAAGGTTTCCCTTGTTTCAGGTAATAAAGGACTTTTCCTCAGCCACATGGAAAATCCCAGAGATTATAACAGGGATGAACTCATTAAAGATGGAGAGAAATGTTCTGTGGAAATAAATTTAGAATTTGATCTTTTCTGAGAGTACTTAAGCCATCTAATAAAATCTGACACAAGATTACATCCCTGCTTTTGAAATTGATGAGTTGATTGAAAGGTGAATATTCTCTTTAATTCCATAGGGTTTACCTCTAATAAGTGGACATTGTGTAGAAAGTGTCACGTCTTTTTAGAAATCATATTCTTCCATCCAGACACTGAACCCAGAGTTTCCAAAGAGAGTTTTTGTCCCCTCCCTTTTTATAGAGTATTTCTTGGCTTTAAATTTGGCAGCTGTGACCTGAGCATCTATGGAGATGTCACAATCAGGCTTCCTCTGCTTGATATCTGGAAAAGTCATCTTTATTTGCCTTCAAGAGATTAAACTTTCCAGACAATTTCCCTAAAGGAAGAAAGGCTATGGACTTGTAATGTCTCAAAATTGATTTAGAGATATTTCTCAGAGAATGAGCTTAATAATGATCTTCAACAAGAGTATCTGCATCAAGCCCACTGGAAGGTGGCCAACTGGGTTTGAACTTCCTTGTGTTTAAGTCCAAAAATTTCCACATATTTTTCAGAAACTAAAAGAGTGGTCTGCTGTCAGATTTGATATGAGTTACCACATGTGCTCAATATATGATCCAAACCAGGAAGCACAGCACCCGATGGAGTAGATGACAAAATGACAGCAGCAGATATCTGGAATATACGTTCCTCAAAAAGAAAAGATGTTTTGCCAGTGGGCAATAGTTCACAGAAATCAGTTGCAATTGTCTCCTTTCACTTGGTGCTCTGTAATTCAGATATTTGAAAGAGCCTTCTCCACACCCCTTGAAATTACTGAAGAAAATGATAGTGATTAATCTCTTCTTCTGCCAGTTTGCCAATGAATGAAGAACATAATTTCCCTTTAACACTTCAGTGCGAACTGCAGATTTATGAATTCAGTACAGACTGTAATTTGGGTTTATTTCAGACAAATTTTTAAAATATTAATGCTTATTTATCAATCTTTAAATGTTTTATTTTTCCCCCATCTCTACCTCACAAGCCAAGATTACGATTTCTGTGTTTTCTTCCGAGATTGGCAAGGCCCAGCAGTTTTCAATGTTTCTGTGATGTCTTAAGTGGATGGCTCAGTCCCTTTCTCTCTCCCTTTTAGGGACTAAGATTTTGATTAACATCTATTGTGGTTTGAGCTGAATTAAAGTCAATTTTCTGACTCTTCCTAAGTCTTTTCTAAGTAACTTCATTTTCTGCGTGTTTTTCAGACAGTTTCTCTCTAGAAGGGATAGCACAGGGCGTTGGTATGCAGAAAGACCAATGCTTATACTGATCGCTACAGTAAACAACGCCCTCATCGAGCTGGCAAAAAGAGGGTACACCTGCAGGGAGGGGTGGGCAGGACAGATGACCCCAAAGTGACCAACAGAGTATTCTATCCCATATATATCACACTCAGTATAAAACTAAAAGAACACGAGATTCTTGAGGTCTTCTGCGATGATCGTCATCCAATGAGAATCTGGTCTGTCTGTTTGCCCCTAATCCCAGATCTGTGTGTTCCTGAATCAAGTTCCTGAGTCCAGCTGCCTCCTACCTGTGGACTCATTCCCTCCTGTCTGCTACAGTATTTGTGGTGATGTAAAGTCATTGAGGGGTGGGGGTATATATGTATATATTTTATTACTTTATATTATTTTCATTAACCATCATCATCATTATTATTTATTATTATTGTTGTTGTTATTTCATTAAAGCTGTAGTTTTAGTTTCCAACCCACAAGTCTCTTTCCTCTCATTTTCCTTTCCCTTTTCCCTGGGGTAGGGGTGAGGGACCTGGGAGCCCAGCTGCTGTGTTTTAGCTGCTGAAATTGTCCAGGCAAGGGCTAAACTGTGACAACATCTCACAGGTGTGCTCTGGAAAAACTTGGCCCTCCTGTGACTTCCTTCCATCAAGGTTGTAAAAGATGCATCTGGTACTTTCCATTCCTGGACTTGACAAAATAATCTACATTAATAAATTAATATGTATATATTACATGTAATTTTTGTTCATACATAATTACTGCATTGCCATAATAACAACAAAAGTGTCAGACGTTCAAGTGACAAGCTAAGAGGGGTGCCTAACTGTAGGTTTTATAGATGCCAAGAGACAGTTTCAGCTGTTTACAGAGAACAAGGTCCACACAGACTTGGAGTGGCTAGAACACATTTATTAATAATGTCTATCATTTTCTGTTTGTTCACGGTTTTTTTCTTAATGTGGAGGGCCTGAATCTGACCACATTCAATTCCTTTTTTTTGTTACCTACGTTCTTCCCTTCAGTATGCACTTGTGTCATTTTTGTGTTTCAGTAAATATAAATTGTAGGTTTTCTTTGTTATTTCCAGTACTCAAGATCTTTTGTGTCTATGCCTGTTAAGTATACAGAAAGCTATGACAATATAGCACTAACCAGAATATGACATGTAAATAGGTCTATTTTCCAGAAATAACTGTATTTCTTTTGGCTGTTCTGTGGCAGAACAAATCTAGTTCTACTGGTACCATCTAAAGTGAAAGGTTACTATATTCGCTTTCACTGAAGCCAATATAAACCAGAAATAAATTAGAACCGTTAGCCACACTAATGAAATTGGCAACAGTCGCCAAGAGTAGCAACAGGGAAAAGCAAGTGCAATATATGATGATGCACGTGCCCCAGCTCCTTTACAGATCAAGATGTGACTCACAAACTCTGCAGTTGCTGAAGTGGCAGCAATGTAGCCTGGTCAAGGAATAACAAACTCCTCTCCCAAGGACAGATCGCATTGCACATTATGATTTAATTTTGAAGCAAGCTTTTACAAACTGTTTTATTTTTTTTTCTCATTTCCTGGGAGAAGCTAGCTGCAAGATAAAGAAAAGAATAATACGAAAATTTAAAGTAATTAACCAGAACTACCAGAAAGGTTCCTGTCAATCTCCAAACTGAGTTTTCATCCCTATAAGAAGTCAAGCAGAGTCTGCTCAGAGGTTCAGCTACCTAAATGTTAATCTAAATGATTACTCCAGAAACAAGGAGCATTTGAAATAAATGGAACAGCTGTCTGTATCGCCTCAGCTATAAAAGAGACTGTATTTCAATAAAGAAACACAAATAATTAAGTATTTTCTCAGGGTATGGTAGGAGGCAATTGGGAGTTTTTCCCTTTCAGCTTGCTCGTTCCCCATGTAGCTTAGAGACCACCTGTTCCAAGGAGCTTCTGGGGCTGAATGGCTGGAAGGTGGATTTCCTTCTGAAACAGACCCAAAAGGCATGGAGGATGCCAGCACTCCAGAGCAAGGGAAGGCTCACTATTGTTGTTGATTCAATTGTTTGAGGGTTTTTGCTTCAAATAGAAGGGTAACTTCAGCCAAATATTATGTTCTTGCTCAGGACTTGTGATTTTTTTAATGATTTGTCCTCATGCTTGCATTTGGGGATAAATTCTGGATGAGGAAGAAGAGATTGCTATATTGTTTTAACAAAAATAACTTCTGGATTTCCATTTAAAAAAAATCTCTTTCAAAACACACAAGACTGTTTCATTAAAAAATAAAATTATTTTTTAAAGCATATTAGAAGCATTTACGGAGTGCCTGTTGCCAGAAGGGCCCCACTGCGGTGCTGTTGAAGGAAGGAGGACAGCATTGTTATTTATGAGCATCTGCATTCTCTCAGCCTTTCATGAAACCCTAATTTTATCTAGCAGCTCTTAAGAACCTTTGAGAAACTGGATCTTCTGTTACCACTGCAACCATCAAACTCTGCACCTAAAAAGACATAGACACTTTTTCATAAGAAAAGAAGTCCAAGCTTTCTGACATTAATGTCACACTACTGTTTTAAGCCCTAAACTTTCAAGCTCCTCTCTTTGGCAAGCACCGACAAGAACCCCTTTTTGCTCAAGTCTCAACTCTAGCTTTTACAATAATTTTACTTAGAATAAGATCAGGCCTCAGTCATCTGTTTTCATTGGGGGAAAAACAAGACAAAACAAAACAAACAAAACCCCTCTATTACTCTTTGACAAGAGTAGAGTTAAGCCTGAGGGAGTTATTTTTCTCCCATTAACTTTTTCTAACCTCGTCCCTCCTCATTTTCTTTCTCAGATTTGTTCCCAAAGAGTTCATGTATAAGCACATGTGCCTGTGTGTCTGTCTCTGTGTGTATGCGTGCGTACGTGCACATTTATCCTTGTAAAGAAAAGGAATCTATCTGTTCAGATAATTTGCTGTTGTTTGCAACATGATACAGCCAGTCCTTTTGACTTCAGTGTGAATAAACAGCCTGATCCTGTAAAATAGGTCTTTTCTCTCCCGAGAGCTTGTTCCAAGATTGTGGAACCCAGGCTAGTGAAAAACATCTGCAACGGTTAGTGGAAACCCTAAGAATTCTTGTGAATAAATAGATTGGAAACTAAGTTGGAAATTTCTCAGTGAGATGTAAATTTTAAAAAAAAGAAATCCAGTTGTAGTACCCAGCTTCCCTGGGAGAATATCAGTCTGGCCAACCCAAGTTTAAATACATGTGGCATTGATCACTGTACCCTGTTTCTAGTTTATCATCAACAACAATCATAGAGAATTATTGTCATTCAAAATTAACTTCTAATAAAGAAGCATTACACTTTTTTACCGTAACTTTGGTTGCAAACCTCTTTTATAGTGCAGGTGGTAGAAAAAGACGAAACAATGCATTTTTAAAAAGTTCCTTCAGGTCTTTCTCCCTATTGCCAGATATAACCAGAAAGCTACCAGTGATGAGTGATATAGATCAAGTAGATTTAAGGGCCGTACTTCAAGTTTTACGTTGGTCTGCTTTTCAAAATGTGGTAACTCTTTGCAGATCAGACTCAGTGAAAAACCTCTTTTCAAAGGCTGAGATTTCTTAACTATTTAGACTTCCACTTTTATACTGTCTAGTTTTTTCAGACGTGCCTTCTTCATTTTAGTTGCATGCTCACTCTCCCAGTTATTAAGTTAACACAGCCCCTTAGAGACTGTCTTCAGATTTTTTGATGCTTACCACTGGCAGAGTGTTACAAAGCAAAACATTTGGGTTATATAGATTATAAGCTAATAGATAGAAGTTACCAGCTTCGTGGGAAATAGTTCACTCATTAAAAAAAGACAATATTGTTTGGTTTGATTTAGTATAGCTTTGGTACGTAGAATAAATCATTTGCAGCTGGCTTAGCCATGCACATGCTCTGGGGGTGAGGAACACATGCATGGTATCAATTCATTACTTGTGCTGCAGTTCGTTACCATTTACGTGCTGGACAGCGGCATCACTGTCTACCCTACATCTGAGGATATAACATTAATGGCAATAGATATCAAGCTGTTGGGAAGAAAGCAAAAGCTAGACTGTGGTTGGATTAACATCTGATTGCCTAAAGAGTACAGCTTTGAAAGCATGGGAAAATTTGCCTAGTGAGCAAGCTGGATTTTTTTAAAAAACATAAAGCCTGCCAAGCTCCCAAACCTAAAGGGAAAAAAGAGCTTGCGGAGAACTTTAATTAAAGTAAGTGGAGAAATCTCCCCTCCTTCTCCTGAAAAGAACTAAAATATGCCATTTTAACTCTATGATCATACTGCGTTTTCGCTACCTTAAAAAAAGGTTAAGCCAGAAACCTTCACAAATATTTTCTAGTCTTCCAGTCTCTATCTCCCCTTTTTTGCCTGTTATGGTGAAAAGGAGAAATCCTGTTCAAGTGAATACTGGCCGAAATTGTTCACTCAGTTTAGTCTTTGGAGGTTCTCACTCTTTGCACTGAAGTGACTGTACTAAGGATGCCCTCTACTGAGAAAAAAAGGCTAGAAGTGTAAATATGAGAGCTACTGAGGATCTTCATTAGCTAGTAGAAGTAGTAAAATACTGTTTGTTTTCAGGAGTAGAGAACATTGAGATTTATATCATCTTCCAATTTGAGAACAGTTCTGATGACTGTGTGGACAGACTTGACCACATAGCTTTACTAGTAATTAAACTGGGCTGAGAAATATTCCCAGAGAATGTCTTGATCATCTGCATTTTTTCCACACAACTTTGTCTAACATTAATTAGCAGCTTCCCAAATCATACCTCTGGGCATGATTTGTCAGTTGGCACAGGCCAGTGTCCGTCTTGAGTAGGGTGGAGGTGGCCACCTTGTTTTGCATAGCTTAGGCCGTGTAATTCTATAGATACATATTGCCCTACATTATGTGGCATCATGTCAGAAAATGATCCGAGACACATTTGACTTACCAGTATAGATTTAGCCTTTGAAAACAGGGATATGTGGAGCTGATAAAACAATCTACATCTTGCAATGAGGACGATCATGCCTGACAAATGCTGACTGCTCCTGATAGCTGCTCATCCATCCAGTTCTCAAAAATCTCCATGGACAGAGATCACATAATCTCTATTGGCTGTTCATTTAATGATAACCATATTTTTTTTCTTCAAAACTAACTTAAATACAGTTACACAGCTATTATTTTCCTAACCCAGTGGACTCATGAAAGAATATGATTCTCTCCTCTTTGGAGCTACCATTTAATTATTAGGAATGGCTTTCATCTTTCTTCTTAAGATTAAAATAACTTAATTATTTGAAAGTTTCCTGTAGGTCATTGTTTGCAGATCTCTAATATCACATACATAATATCATATACATACGTATATGAGGTATTTAAATCAACACATTGAAAAGTAATAGAACAAAAGAAAATTCTGTCAGTAAACTGGCTCCTCCTCTATTGTCAATGTAAAGACATACACAGCTCCTGAGGCTGACTCATCTTATCCAAAAACTGTAACAAATAGAGGTATTATGAGTATGTTCTGAAGATACATATTTCTTTCCACTGACAACAGAATTAGTCCATGTTTACTAACTCCTACTGAAATGTCTTTCAGAATAGTGCTAAAATAAGAGCTGGAGAAGGAAGGGTGATCTATTCTGATTGTTCATGAACAATTGCTAAGAAGTGTATCAGCCAATCCTGAATGCTTGAAAACCACAACACCTGTAACTGTGTTCCTGTAATAGCTACCACAGGCCCAAACAGAGCTGGATAGCTTCCTGACAATATGAATAATTTTGTTCTTGCTCATACGCTTTCATAGTGCAGTCAGCTAGCACATGGGCTGCAGACATTTATGGGAAAGCAGTAAATGTTCCACATGCTGGTTGAGTGGATTTGATGACCACAATATCTGTGTTCAGCGGAGTCTCCTGAGGGAAAAAACAAATATTCTGTCTGAATGTGGTCTACATGGTCTTCTTACTACTTTTCAGAGGGTGACACACATAGTGCCAGACACTATCAACCATTTATGAATGTAATCTCAAGTGCTTCATTGAGCCCATTCTTAGAGGAATACATCCTCCATCATTTCATCATCCTCTTAGCAATGAAAAAGTGACTGATACAACTAGTCTTGGCCATTATAAGTGCTCTCTTTCTGAAGCCTGAATATCTTCTGCAGTAACAAGGAAAACATTTGTAATGGAAAGAAAAGTATTTGTTTTTTTGCCAGAAGGAATGCAATACTGGGAAAATTATTTTTTAAATTATGTTACCCCACATGCATTATTTACCAAGCTTTCTCCACTCTGTCAAAAGGAAGGCCTATTCCTTTCCCAGTTTCTATGTCAAAAGACGTGGCCTACTCCCTCCTTTAATGTGGGAGAAGAGAGCCCACTAGCATTTTTTCATTGACACAATCTGGGCACTCTCCTGAGACCCCCTCCCTTTTCAAGGGTCTTTGAGGTTTTTTCCATGTCTTTTGATCCCCAAAAAGATGGAGCCAGACTGGGAAATGCTTTCCATCACTTGATGGTCTAGCCATTGTTATCTGAACTCCTTTGAAGCTGGGAACCTGAAGCTCTTATCTGTGCCATTGTCTCACGATTCCTGTTAAGTTCTGCAACCTTTCCTTTTACAGATTCCTTTGACTTTGCTGAGTATTCAGACAAGCACCAGTCCCAAAAGAAGGCAGACCCACACAAAGCCCCTGAAAAACCGCAAAAATAGTTTTCCAGCATTGCCACAAAAGTAATTTCAGGGCATGGATGAGCTGTGTTTCTTTCACATGCTTCAAGAGAGTCGGCCTGAAATATCACAAGAGATTTCTTGGTGACTATGACAAATCACACAGGGTGCATGTTGGACAGCATTCCCTGGTTTCACCCTCTTTTGAATGGAATGTGTGCCTGGAAGCTGTAACACAATGGTGTCAGACTGCAGGTCCCCAGAAGCTGAAGCACCCTCCCACAAAGGTTTCCGGTGACAAAAAGCGCTTACATAAAGTTCAGGCATTTGGAATTCCTTCTATAGAAGGATATTCTTCAATCTTAAAGTTATATGTCTAAAAACTGAGATGCAATGAACCTTGTGTTCTGACTTTTTACAGTGTGGATTTTTCTGATGTAACATTCTGACCATGTGATACAGAAATCTTTAGAGTTGCTTGAATAGTTGGTTACCTGGTGAGGCAGCAAGGATGAAGACTTAAGTAGATATCTTGGACAGATTAGTCACAAATTACTTTATGAAGCACCTAAGTCAGGAGACCAGTGTCCCTTGCATTACCCTATATTTAAAAGAGAAAGAGAGGGAGAACCTCTCCAAAACACTTCATAGAAAACGTCTCTCTCTAAAGTAGTATTTTGATGTAATGGTGATAAAAAAAATACAGGTAGAAAAATATTTTCAGGCAGAGGTAACATTTGTTATTCTATCAGCTGATATAGGAGGAAGAATAAGACAAGCCTTCAGGTATAGAAACCTTTCTTCAGTTTGGAAAGAGAAGCAACAAAAGCTTTGACATCTGGTATGCAAAGGAGGGAGATTTCAAAATGATTCGTAACGAAAAGGAAGGCATCCTTAAAAAACTTAGTTTCAGATAAGTAAGAGTGGTTGTAATTGCTGGATTTTTTTTTATTTTGTCTCAATAGCTTTTAATTTTGTCTCAAAGGTTTCACATAATAATTTGAAAAGGGGGGGATTCTTAGCACTGTTTTGTAGTATTTTTCTAGTGAAAGCTGCAACCTCAGCTTTTTCTGGTTATGACTAGAACGTACACAGAGAAATAGCAATCATTTCAGAAAAGAACTGGATGAATATTCATATTTTTGTTAGAATAACAAAAAATAACAGAGAATAGGAAAGTGAGAATAGTTCCAAAAGAAACAAATTACCAAATTAAGACATTTTTGAAAAAAAACCAACCAAGCTTTTGAAAGAACATTTTTTGGATTAATATAAAATACTTCAGTTCTCAGTGAAATCTATTATTTAATTTGAAGTTTAGATAACTTCCCATCCACTTTTAAATATTTTTAAATTTTCTTGGTTTTTGTTTAATTTAGGTTAATATTGCATGACTGCCTATCTTCTTTTCAGTTTGTCTGTTTTAAAGTCTCATGCCAATGACCTTTTAGTACCTCTGTGAGACAGTAATGGACCATGTTTCTATAAAATCTTGCCTTAAAAAAATTCTGTTGTATATGTGTAGTCCTCTTTGAAATTACAGTAATGCATATGTCTATGTAGAAGTCTTTCAATGGAACTTTTCTGAATGGAAACAGGTGATTATTCTAAAGTGAAATATTTCTCAGAAGTGTACGAGGCTGACAAAACTGTGAAGAAGCACACGTGTGTTTCAGAATCTGCCAATTCTGAAAGCTTCCATCCAAAAGCTGACTGTTCATTCCTGTCCTTTCACTTATTTTGCTGATAGGCTACCAAGTGAATTGCAGGGCAGCTAAGCCTGGAGGCTGGCTACCCTTCATCAGCTCATATGGCAGGCAAATAAACAAAAATCTTAAATATATATTATTTCCTGAGTGTGATGCCTATGCCTAGAGCCACATGGTACAAATGCTGCAAGCAGCTTACAGCCACACTGTTCATCTTTAGCCCCTCTGGAGAAGACCAAGTCCACTTGTCACGTGTCCTTAAGTTACTTCTGAGTATGTCCCTAAAACACAATACATTAAACACATGCTGACCAATAAGCCCAGAAAATCCCTGGCACTTAAGAGAAAAGCTAAGCTTGCAATGGAGCATATTGTTTTGCAAAACTGTTCAAATGGCTGTAGTACATTCATAGCTTAGACAAGGAAGATGGCAACAGAAGCAATCCTTTAAATGGCCTTTCTTAACTGGAACACTTACTTATATCACAGCAGAATGTCAGCAGATCATGAAAGCAAGCGGAATATCATTGATTTTAAGCTGGACAGATGCACAGCCTAATACAAAGACAACAACACCAGAACTGTAAGAAAGGTCCTAGCTGAAGAAATGAAACAGATAAAACTACAGCGTCTTTCAAAGATAGGTTTATAGCTATTATCCTATAAGGGAAATTTATGCAGTGGATGCAAAGAATACATTTGGAAAGCAATACCATTCATTACTCTATGAGAGGAAGCTCCTACCTTGTAAAATCGAAGCAGTACATGATCAAACCTGAGTTTCTAGAGTAGCCATTGTGAAGTTCTCTTTGTGCAAAGTCAGAGGAAGTTTTATTTCTCTACAAATCAGACAGTAAGTAAAGGAGACAGAAAAAGAACTGTAGAGAGAAAAGATAGACATATTCACCTGTATAGACACAGAACAATCGACAAATGTAAAAAAAATTAAAATACAGTCCTGCAAAGTAATTTTTTTGAGAGATACCATTGACATTAAATATTTTTCTACCCTTGAAAACATAATAGCATTTTTTTCTATATTAACACTGCCTATATTTCTGTATCTTTTGGAAAAAAAAAGCCACCACGTGATTTGTATCTAGTAACAAGGTTTTTTTCAATGAAAATAAACATATTGATTGTAAGGAGACTATGAAGGTCTATGTAAATAGCATTTTTTCCCTAAGGAAGGACAATTGGAGATTTTGAAATTGAGTACCTTTAAAGTGTTAATGGCAAAATATGTTTCTAAATAAAACTGTACTAGACTGGATTTTGCACACAGAACATGTGCTTATCAATCAGATAATAAGAAATACAGAAGAAAGAAAATATTTTTCTAACCTCCAATAAAAACTGTTGGAGGCAGCGCTGCTGAAAGTAACTAGCTATGCTTTTACCACTAGACAAAAAAAAAAGAACAGGAACTGATCCCTGGTTTTAAGCCACATGGCAAGGACTTACTTGCTTCTGTGATATTCATCATGTGTCCTGTCAAAAAGTATTGCCACCATGTAGCAGTTGGCCTTGATCATCTTCTCTGCTCTGGGTCATGATGACTGTTTCGAGTGCTTTTTGCAGATTGAAGAGTCTGAAGACTGAGAGCATTCTCTCAATCATCAAATCAGGGGGTTTACAGTGTAAGTTCAAAGGTGTATATCCTGGGATGTGGTAGGAGGACATGTGGGTGTCTCTTTATGTACAAAAACAAGTGGAATAATATGGGACACCTGTAGAGAGCAAAGGGTGCCAGACATTGCACAGTCTTACCTGTAATATCTCTCAGAAACAAGCTCTGAAGTAAACTGTCACTCAAACCACATAGGAGGACTGACTTTGGTAGAGCTAGAAGTGGATGGGTTTTACCTCAGCTTCAATAAGGCTTTTACACTGTCTCCTACAACATTCTCGTGTTTGACCATGTGTAAGTGCTGAAGCCAATACCTTTCAATCTCTTCATTAATGAGCTGACATTGGAATAAAGAGCACCCTCAAATAGTTCACAGACAAAAAAAATAAGAAATGAGATGAGTGGCCGAAACACCAGATGGAACTTGACAGGCTGAAGAAGCACTCAGAAAAGAATCTCATGAAGTTCAGTGAAGAGAAATGCAAAGTCCTACATCTGGAGAGGAATAACCTCAGACATTACACAATGAAGATCAACTGGCTTGAAAGCAGCTTTATTGAGAACCTCAGGATCCTCATGGACACCAAATTGACCATAAGCCAGCAATATGTCCTTGAGACAGACAGCTCCTTGGGCTGCATTAGAAAGAGGATTGTCAGCAGGTCGAGGGTAACGATCCTTCCTCCCTACTTGACACGGGTGAGGTTATGTCTGCAAGTCTGTGTCCAGTCCCGGGCTCCCTAGTACAAGAAAGATATGGCCATGCCTAAGCTAGTCCAGAAAAGGGCTATGAAGGTGATTAAGGGACAGAAGCGTCTTTCATAAGAATGCTGTCTGAGAGAGCTGGAACTGTTTGTCCTGGAGAAAAGAAAACTGCAGGAGGGGGGAATGATCTTATCAATGTTTATAAAAATAGATATTGATATATTGATGAAGACAAGGCAGCCAGACTCTTCTCAGTACTGCCCAGCGATAGGACAACTGACAATAGGCACAGGTTAAAACACTTGAAATTCCATCTGAAAGCAAGAAAAAGCTTTTTTACTATGAAGCTGGTCAAATACTGGAATAGGTGGTCAGAGAGTTCATAGAGTTTCCTTGGAGGTATTCAAAATCTGACTGGACATGGTCCTGGACAACTTGCTCTAAAGGAATCTTTTTGAGCAGAAGGAGTTGCCTAGATGATTTCAAGAGCTCCCTTCCAACCTAAACCAGTCTGTGATTCTGTAACACTTTAAAACAACCAAAAACCAGATGGGGAGTGAGCTAGCAGTTAAGTTATATGGAGAGTCAGGGTTTCAATAGGGGATTTAGTAGTTGAGTTAGCCTTCTTTTCCTTAACAATGTAGGTGAACTCACATTACAAGTAGCCTTTCTCTGTGTTCCAGAAAGAATGGAGATGAATGTCAGTGAGTTAATTGCCCAGTAAGGTACCTAAAGGCAGGAGCTCCAACAAGTTCAGACAACTGTGCCCTCAGACATGACATAACTTGAACTAATGCAATTACAACTGTCTAGAGAAGAGTAGGAGTGATGGGAAAACCATGCTATAGCACATCAAGCCACATCTAAATGGCAGATGGATGTCTGCCATAATGTTTCTCGAACATGCCATGTGACCTGCTCAAGCTCACAGTAGCTTCGCCACTGCTTGCGTATGTTTCCCTTGCAGAACCTGGGTGTGGGAGAGGTAACTTTCTTTGTGATTGAGGCTGCATTTTCCTTTCTACCACAAGGGTGACATGAGGATAAAGCCATGCTAGACCATAAGATATGTGCCGCAGAAATGTCCATTAGACCCTCCATGTGCAGAAATCAAGAGTCAACAAGCAAGTCAAACTAGAAGTCCTCCCTTTTATTCCATTTATCCACCCATCTTCCATCTGGATTTCCCAATAAAGATTGATGCAGTTCCTCAGTTAACTTGGTTATTTGGTTTGTACTTCCTATCCAGCTGCCATTTGTCCTGAAGGGGATCTGGAACGGTAGTTCATAAGTTTGTTAAACTCTCAGTGCTAATTGCTAGCTATTGTTATTTTGTTATTTCTATGTTCCACTAGGTATAGCAACTGTGAGGGAGCAGGCAAGTAGGAAACACATTTATAACACAGTATGTTCATCATTTCCACTGCTGGTGGAACAGCTTGCAAGCCATTTTCACTCAGGAGTGACCAATTCATATTCAAAGAGCTTAAATGGTTCATTATTCCCAAGCTAGTGATACTGAATTTTATTAATAAGGCTGTACACTGTAGCATTTAAAAATAGGTTAACCTTTGTCTAAATAGTCAGTTAACGCTTTCATGCTCAGTGATTTTTTTTAATGGGAACTGAATTGGAAGTTCCCAGGCTTCTTCCCGTGACCAAAAAGGAACTTTTCTTTTTTTGCCAGATCACAAAGTTTTCAGTGTTCTTAGAAGAAAAATAAATATATCTTAATGAAAATATTAGATAATACCAGTTATTTTGCCAGTCAAGCACTCAGACTGTGAAGCTATTACACTGAACAAGTTGAAAACACTTTTAAGAAGAGAGGTAGGCTCTAACTTTTTTCATCCATGTTGTTTGTAAGCAGAAACTGATTCTGATATTTCAAAAAGCTTGGGAAACAAAAATCAAGCTAAACTCTCACACCTAATGTTGATTTTTCTTTGCAAAATGAGATAACAAAATTACAAAGCTTATAATTCTGAAGGAAGTTTTCTGGAAATAGATATGTAATTAGGTTGGATGAAACAGAATTTACTAGCAAAGAAGAAGATGGATTTAGATCTCCAAAATGTTGAGAGAAGCATATTCATGAAGAGTAAACTGAATTGAACAGTCTGACCCCATCACCGTCAGAGTTAGTCAGTGTCATTACTATTTTTTTTGTTATAATTATCACAGCACAGGACAGCAAATGCTCTATGTATTTGAGAGAGCTAGCACAACTAGGCAGTTATTAACCAGTGTTGTGTCTACATCTGAGCCAAAGATAATCAAATGTGTTAGAAAATTCCATATAGGAGCTGCTATGGTGTGGACTTTGGTATAGAATCATAGAATTACAGAATCATTTAGGTTGGACAAGACCTTTAAGATCATCAGGTCCAACTGTATAACTAACACTGACAAGTCCACTGCTAAACCATGTTCCTAAGTGCCAAACCTACACATCAATTGTGTCAAGTGTAATAACCAACCTGTAAGATGACAAAACAGGAGTATGTCTATATTTAAAGCCATAAGAATGTTTTGAATTCAGCCTGAGTGGACTATACGAAAATACTCCCAGAAAGAATGTCATTCAAGTTATTTATGATTGATTTTAGTCAAGCAGGTGAGATGTTATATTTCAGAGTATAACAAATGAAATATTTAGTTTCTGACTGAAAAAATGCAAATTTCTGGGTTTGAGAATTACATTTGTAAGGCTAAAGGGAAAAAGAAAAAGAAATAAAATGGAGGAAAATTAAAAAGGGAAGTTGAGTAAAAAAACCCCACAAAATCATGAGCATGTGTGATATATTTTTAATGCAACAATCTTATTTCTCAAATCTCATATTCGAAAACTCTCTTTTGCACTTACTAACCAAAGTGCAAAATAGTCAAATAGAACAGTCAGAGATTTCACTGCTCAGTATCAATAATAAGATCAGACTATAGCCTAGTGAGAAGACTAAATGTATTGACTGGGGAATTCTGGAATCTCAGTTCTTGTTCTTTGTATTAAACAATAAAACCATTTGAGATATGGGTTTAACTTTTTCAATTTACTTCATTTCCAGATAGTACATCAAGACCCAGTGCATTGCAAGAGTATCTGGTGAACACAGTAATCGGAGAATAAGACTTTTTTCACTGGTTGAATTATAAAGAACTCTGCAAACCTAATGTACCTTCCAGATACATTTTCTATTTCTCTGTTCACACTTCAGATATGGGAGTCAAAGAACTTAAAGTTGGAATAGGGGTTCAAAGTACTGATTTGTTACCATTTTCAGCTTTTTCTGACACATACTAAATGAAAAGGTAGTCATGCAGTAAAGGAGGAACGTGAAGTGTTATAATAAAGAACAGCAAAATATATAGTACATGCTATATTTTAAATTTTTATGGAAGAAATGTTGTTGACACTGGAAAATAAAGAGGCTTGCGAAACCATTAATGAGAACTAATGTTAAAATTAACATACATAAGGCAAGATATTCTTAGTACAGACTCAGAAAGCACCTTTAGCAACAGCTCAGACTATTATACAACAGGAGTATGAAGGATGCAGCCACTTTGTATTTGAGGCATAGCTGCAAATTCATGATCAGATCAAACAAAATATAAAACTCATTTGCAGAAACCTATGGAACTTGACCAAGAACCTTACAATTTAGTTGTGTTCATCTCAGAAGAGAAGGCATATTTCCTGACTCAAGAAAGATAGAAGTTGAAGAGAACATAATTCAATTTTCTTCACAGAATGTGGTCCCCAAATTTTTTCCGAGAAGTCTCTGTCAAGAAAATCTTGATAACTCTGCAAGAAATTACTTTACTGCACATTTAAAGTCTGAACGAGACCATGGGGTGATGGGAACTGGAAGAGTGGATGGACTACCATTTGTGTCTGGTCAATTGACAGAGGCACAGCAACACTCAACTGTAACAGATGACAGGGTTTGCCCTAAAATCACATTGTGACACATGGTAGGAAAAGCAGTGGCCAGTAGTTAATCTATGCCTGTAATTCTTTGGAAGAGAAAAAAGCTGTAGGGTCACATAGCCATCAAAGAGTGGGTGACTTGTCAGGGAGTGACAGAGGAGCTAATGGAGTCCTGAAGGACCTTAGTCTTCCTAATCCTCCAACCACATACAGCAGCAATAGAAACAGTGGCTATTAATCTATGAGACAAAGACCAGTGAAATAAATGTATTCATACATTCATGGGAGACATAACACTGGACTAAAAACACCTTTGGTACCATCCAGTACAGCATTTTTTTTTATCTTCTGCTCTTTACTGGTATTTTCTCTTGGATGTTATTTCCATTTTGTGGTCTTCGTCCCTCTGTGTACCCTTCTTCTCTGCCCCAAACTTTTAAACAGGGTCTCTAACAAATCCAAAAGAGGTACCAAATCTCATAGGTACCAAAGGATATGTTAAATAAGTGTAGCCAAGCAGCCCTATAAGCCTATGTAATCATGTGTTATATAATTGTTAGTTATATTTTAAAATCACATAATACCAGATTGAAAGGAACCTGAAGGATCATCTGGTCCAACTTTTCTCGGCAAAAGCATGGTCTGGGCAAGATAGCCAGCATCCTTTCCAGATGAATCTTACAAGTGTCCAATGCTGGAGAATCCACCACTTCCCTGGGGAGATTATTTCAATGGCGGATTGTTCTCATTGTGAAAAAAGTTTCCTCTTGTGTCCATTTGTAGTCTCCCCAGGAGTAACTTGCACCCATTATCCCACGTGTTTTCTGTGTGATTCCTTGTTAAAAAAGGAATCTCCATATTCTTCATAGCCACCCTTTAAATACTTAGGAGAGATTTTTAATATATATAATCGAATAATAATTATAAATTGATTTCTGCACAGAAGTATTTCTGTCACTTGTTAAATTAATCACAAATAAACTTTCATATTGTTCTGCCACATTTCAGTAACTAAGAAGTTCTGAGCCAGAAAGTCATTCCAAAGTATGTTTTTCTTTTTGTCCATGTGCAAGGAACAGAATCAGTACTGAATTTTCACAGCCACACCAGACACAGCACTGAGCTGATCTCCTTCCTTTTGGGGTTCATCTTTGAAAAGCTGAGCACACCCAGGCATGGAATGTGAGAGATGGGGACAGACTGTCACTCTCTTCTTCCTTCCTCCAAATACCTCACCGCACCATTTGTATGTGTACCAGAACAGCCAGATTGAGGAGCCTAGCATGCGTAGACTAAGGGTGCTGCAGGCCAGCATAGCAGATATTTAAACTCAGACTTTTGTAAAGAGTGATCTTCTCTATCCTACACCTAGCACAGATCTGATATGATAGACCAATGACGAAAATGGTGAGGAGAAAAATAGGATGGGAAGGGGTCACTACAGTTCTTGACATCTGGTGACACCTTATTGAAGGCACCGGCTAAGAAACAGGAGAGATTACTGTGAACTTGCTTTCTCCCATGTAGTTGGGAGGATGTTTACTTCCACTTATCTGGTGACTACATATCAGATATTTCTCAATATCGGTCCTGAAGCAAACACACCTTTTTATGATGTCTTTGTCACCCCGCTTTGGATTTACACGCAGTCTCCATGGAGCCCGAGAAGCAAACGGATGTGAACAATCTTGACCAACCGGTGAGCTAAACAAAGAAGATGCCAAAGCAGGAAGAGAGCATTCCTCCCTGTACAAATATGCATGAACTGAGCAGCAGAGGAGACAGCAGGGCTATGAAAGTTGTGACAGAGAAAAGCAACCAGTTAAAGTTAAAACAGATTAAACAAAGGGAATAAACAGGACTGAGAATGAAAAGAAGGAATGAAAGGAAAGGGGAGGGGAGGGGATGGAAAAAGGTAATATTTTTATTTTAGGAGCTTTATTCAATACAATTTCTGTGTAGTTTGTTAAAAATTGAGAAATTGAAGGGGAAAGGGTAGAAACCTACTATGATGATCCCTGCTTTCAAGGTATTTTTTCTTGTTTATCCAATATTATTATTATATATATAATATATACGTTATTATATTATCCAAGAATAATATTCTAATATAAAGGGGTTGCATACTGCAGTTAGCTGGGTCCAGCTAGGATCCACCGGGAGTTCTATGGGTTCCACACACTCCTTGGATGAAAGAAAGATACTAAATAGCATTTCTGTTCTGTTGTCAGTTTTCTGTCAGTGTGCTAACCACTCAGCATTTCCCTTTTTCTGTCAGCATGCTAGACACTCACCTAATCATCGACACATGGAAAGTGTCATGATGCCAAATGAAAGTATTAATTGGTTTGATGAAATCTCATTTTTCATTTTTTTTCCAAGAGACGTGGGCAGTATTTGAGTACCTCATCTTGAAACCCAAACTGCTTTACATGACAGACACCCATTTTCTAGCAACAGCAATCTGAGCATTTCTAGGTGAATATAACCAGGAACCAAAGGAGCTTTCAACTAGTTAGTGAGGCTTAGTGGCTTAGTGAATTTAGATGCCTACAGTATTAAGCAAGACAAGAAATTGACTGGACTTTAGGAACTTAAGTCCCAGCATAAGCAAGATTTTTCAGTCTGGATCCTGCTCGACATTTTTATCATCTTACATCTTAAATGAAGAAATTCAACCACCTCCAGCAGCTGCCTGGACACATTGTTCTTCCACCTTCTGTATCTCCTCAACAGACAGTTTTCACCAGCTTTTAAACTTAAAAATGCCTATGAAAATGCCTACATTTATTTTATGAAGCTGTATTTAAACACCAATGTTTGACAGTTAGGGCCTACAACACTCAGTTAGAATGTAGCCAGTATAACTGTATTTCTTTACCCACAGTTGTGAACCAGCAATTATTTCAAAGTCACATTTTGAATGGAGTTGCTATAAAGCATTACTTCAGAACTAGAAAACAGCATTCACCTTAATTGACACATTTTAGTGCTGTTGCAATAGCTGATAACACACAAGAGAGCGAGGGGATGAGGGGGAGAAAGACATGCCAGGGAATGAGCGGCAAGTGCTTGCACAAACCTTTCTTTCAATTCAAGTATGCAAAGTGAGATAAATGGTCAAACTGCAGGCATAGTGTATGCAGCAGGAGCCAAAAGCTGCTCCCAGGATTGGCAGCTCCAGAAGCATCAGCACCGGATCCTCTCAGCAATTACCAGCTCGGAAATGTCCTTCCATTGATTGTGATGGACGTATACCAGCTGTGTCTCAATAGCAAGAAAACAGAGGAAGGCAGAGACAGACAGCAGGACACAAACAGTGCCAAACACTGGGACCAGCTGCAGCCTGCAGGTCACACTTCCATGTCAACAAAAAATTGTTATATAATATTTGCCAAACACTGAAGCAATTCATCACAACGTATAAGTGGATCTATAACGTCTGAGATCGCCCGTTGAAGATTAACTGGACGTATCACATTTCGAGTGCAGCAACCTAAATGGGAAACAAAATAGTCTGAGTCTCATAGGCAAGGCACTTATTCATTCTCTGCAGTAGCAAGGTTCCCATGCTGGTCAGCCTCAGCCGTGTAGTTTAGGAAACGGTTGTGCCAGAATATTTGGATGCATAAAGGGCAGTGCTAAAACAGGACAGTGCCAGTCTGTCAGAATTCAGCTGATGTGAGAATTTGTTCAAATGTATATAGCTGCATTCATCTAATCTAGAGCCTGTATAGGACAAAACTAGTGTGAATCACTGAGAGTGGAAGAGGTTGTTTATTGTTTAAACACAGAGATAAACTGGCAATGAATGTCTCACTGCTGGAGAGTGCCTCTAAAATTATCTGCTTTCCCCCATGGACATTCTTCGAATAGATACCTGTAACAAGCGGGACTTTCAGAGTTGCAGAGTCAGAGCAAACTGCCTATGCTCACAAGTTGTACTTGCTTCACATCACTGCAAGTGTGTTTTATAACACAACAAAATGAAACATTTAAAACTCACAATACAGAGGGAAGTCCCACAAGAACTTTATGGAGAGACAAAATTATGCCACACATGCAACAGTGGAAATGAAAAAAACCAGCCTGGAAAAATCTTGTAATTTTTTAGTTTATTATTTTGACACATCTGTATTAATCTACAGCCATTTCAATAATATCTAAAAAGCTAATTAATTCAGTCAATATTAATTCAACCCAAAGAGTCATCCAGCAATGGCAACAACTGACATTTCGGTTCCCTGACCTCTGACTGACTAAATCCTAATTGGACTCCAGTACTGCTAGACATTGCCTCAGGTAGAGAGCAATGCTCAGGTAGTGACTGTGGAGCAAGACAGTTCTGGCAGGGAATGCAATACTGTCCTTGGTATTTCCATTTCCTGCTGCAGGCATGAAGAGGCAGTAAGTGAGCAAGTTATGTACATTCCCTTAGTTATTATGCTACAACTAATCCATAGACTGCATCTACTATATAGTATTTCACAGGATTTCCTCAATAATTGCCTCAGGATATACCCAGGACTGTTATGCAAAAGCCGTAAGTATGCCTCTAGAGAACTGACTAATTATAAGAGGTTTTAAATAACACAATTAAGTGTTTAAAATAATAAAATGTATCGAGGTTGCACAGTGATGAGAAATTACAACAAGCGGTGTTCTCCTTCTTGTCACAAATTTCTTCCTGGCACTGTAGAACATTCATTATATAGGCTTTCTGGAGACAGTTTCTGCATATCATAAAGGGCAGCACTCAATTGCCTTTTTTATTTTTATTGTTTTCTTATTTTTTTTGTGAGAACCATTAAGGCATATGTTTGCTGCTGCAGCTGTGTGACACTGAAGATTGTGCACAACCTCCTCCACCTGTTGAGGGTGTAGGTGTTTTCTGCAGGCCCAGCTCTCATTCAAGGCTGGACTCCAAATGAGGTTTTTTTGCACCCACCCAGACATGTCCACTCTAAATCCTCCCATTCTGTTTCTCTTCTCTGACATTTTTCCACTGCTACCAGCTTTCTGCAAAACTACTTTTCCACCTGCTAACCCTCATCTCTTTTACTGCAGTTCACTAGTTCCCCATTATGTTTACCATTTCTCAAGCACATCATCCTTTTCCTTCATATACTTTTTCACAAAACTTACATTTTCACTTGAACATCCATGATGCAAATGTGACTTTAAAAGATTTTGAGTCTCCAAGATACCTGAACTTTGTGATTAGAAGACAAGATTTTCATTGATGAATACCTTAGAAGATAATGAATTCCACAGGTCATCATTAACAAGTTTTTAATTAACATGCAAAATTAACAAATACTACTATTAAAAAGGACTACACAGGCCCCTCTCTATACTTTCATTCCCCTCCCATTATTCTCCCCTGCCAGAATCAACAGTATTTTTGACTGAAACATTAAAGATGCATCATCCTACGATCCTTCATGGGAACACTGATTAAATGCAGCATTCATATATTGCAGTAGTAGTTCTTCCCTCAGACTGCAGGGATGCCACTCATGTGCCCTGCTGCAGGTATTTAAAACTTAGATGGACAAGCCTGAATTCAATACATAGCAAGAGGCAAAATAAAAGTCAATGTTTAAGCAAAACCTCTCATCTGACCCCAAAACATGTTTTTTCATATTCCTTCAATATGTTTTAAAGTTATCCATTTCTACTGCATGCTGACAGTTTGAAAGTCTGTTAAAGTTCTTCCTCTGTACAATCCGGTCAGCACTGCTGGAAAAGCATTAGCAGAACCATTTGCTTAGAATGAAGAGGGAGAAAGACAAGCTTCTTTTGGTTTTCTTTTTCATTCTCTTTTGATTATTTTTAAGAGCTCTCTGATTTTTTCAAGAGCAGTATCAAGGCTTGTCAATACCCATCTACCTGAAACTGAAACCCTAACAAGAACAATCTGATGGATATGCAGCCAGCAAAATTTCAAGTTCACTTCTGATAAAATTCCATCTTTCAACAGCTTTTTTAAGAGTTAGTTTTGCACTGGAGTAAAGGAGAGGTGGTGAGGAACATTCCTTGCTGTAGAGACAAACAAAAGAATTTAACTAGCAATATGCCTAATTTTAATTCATTGCAATATAAAATTGAAAGGAGTATCCCTTTTTTTTCTTAGAACTAGTCAGCATTGTCTTGCATTTCTGTACTACCTCTTATACTTGGCAACACCTTCTCAGAGTAATATATGTCTAGCTGTATTTAACAGAAACCAGTTTAGCCACAGCACAGACAAATTCTGCTCTAGAAGTGAGATGTATTAGTTAATAAGAGAAGGGATGAAGGAACAAGCCTGACAAGAAACTTCCAAGTGATGTCGTCAGGACAAGTACTCATTTCAGCATGAGCCCAGTGAGAGAAAACTGCATAACACGAAAGGGTTTGCTGCAGCCAAAGCTTTCCACAAGACAGACAGGAGGAAAGCAGAGCAGGACTTTGCCCTGCCTGGGGGAAATGTGAACTTCAGATCATTAATAAAAGGAGGATGACTGACAACTGATGAAATCAATTTCCTTTATCACAGCCGGTGGTCTCACAATTAGCAAAGCTTAGGGCAATTACAGGACTGAAATCTCTTCACCTCTAGGTTTGTGGGTTTGTTTAGGTATTACTTTACATTACTGTATTACTCCAGCTCTTTTCTGGCTGAAATGACTTTTCAGGCTGTGCACTGAGGTCTCTGTCCTGCAAGCCAAACTGCACAGTCAAACCAGAGAATTTTGTGCTCAGGTGAGGGCTGTACTGGGAACGGGGCTTCCCAGCATGAAGGTGTTCAGGCTGCCTTGACCACAGGGGACAGATGAGGAAGCTGGCTGCCGCCCTGGAAAGTGACTGCCAGCTGAAAGAAGAGATTAACCCCTGAAATCAAAAAGGTGAGAGGAGATTTTAAACTGACAAACAGAAGGGAGAAGGGATTTTTAACACCTCTGTCTTCTGAGAATGCAGCACAGCACCTCACAAAATCAGCAGCAGCTCTGAAGGAGGTAAGAAACTCTATCCTGAGGAAGCCTGTTACAGATTCAGGACTGTCGTTGCTGTTCAGAGTTTCCCATGGGAAAGAAACACAAACAACCCAAGTTGTTCTTGATTTGCCTTTTTTAGAAAGACAAAAGTATAAACAGGTGATGCGTCATCCTGGGTATTTCACGTATTTCAACACTGAAAGACTATGTAACATTATTTGTACTGTTTGCACTGGCAATGTGTACTAGCAGCATCCAAATCACCTCAGAGGCATACAGTGCTGTGCACACATGCCATAGAAGCCAGCTCCCCCCTCCCCAAGTAGGAGTTTATAGTCAAAATAAACACAGCAAACAAAGGTGTGAGTTGCTCAGCAGCAACTCAGCAGCAGAGGACATGCTGATACAAACTCCACCCAGACATATGCTTGCTCGGCTCCCCCAAGAGCTTTTCCCAGGTCTCAACTCACTAGTGAAGCTGGGAAGTCAGGTCTTTTCTTCAAAACCGAACAACCTCTTTCCTTTCTTCTGCAAAATGGAGTGGAAAGACTGTCTGCTTCTATCCAATAATACAGTATTTAAAGCTCAGTTCTGGTTTGTGGAAAGTGGAGGGCAGCAGGAGAAGGAAAGGAAGCTCTGCCTTGCCTTCAACATGTTCACTTCGTGTTGCTGTCAAAAATCCACACAAATGGAGACATGAGTGAGCCAAACTCACTAGGTAGGCAGTTTGGCCGTGCCAGCATTAGGTGATGCAGTATCCCAACACCTGCATTTTCTCATGAATCCATCACAGCCTTTCTGGTTTCTTGTCTCCACAATAAAAAATGGGAATAAAAGATATACTTGTGTCACAGGGTGTTACGAATACAAATACAGGAAAAACATAAGATGCTCAGCCCTCATATTAAATGAATTATCCCCCTGTCTTGCAAGCATCATTTTAGAAAAAGTGCATAACTGTTACTAATTTTAAGATGGGTTTCTTTTAAAGTGCCAAAATATATGTACGAATACATTTTAGCAGAAAAGTCAGCATATGTTGTCCTTTCAAAATGATAAATCCTTCTCTGTGTTGAGTTTTTAAAACTTCCTCAAAAAACAATAACCTGCCCTTCACCACCCCCAGACTCTTAAATGGAGTATCCACCTTGTGCCTAACTAATCAAAATGTTGTGTTATGATTACCATAGTGACTGCAGTCCAACAGCTGCCTTGACATTTCATCTTCTGCTGCTTTTAAAATGCTCTCTTTTTGCCAAGGAAAACTTTTCTCAATCATTTAATTTTTTTTACTACACACTGTTCACTCCACTTACAAAATAAACATTTAGAAAAAAAAAATAGCGGAAACTGCCTTGGTTCTAACCACGTTTTGTTAATTGCTTCTATTCTCCTCTCAAGTAATTTTAAAGGTTTCTGAGGACGTACAACTAAAAAGCTTACACTTTATTTTGCAAATAAACTGATGATTGTACACTACTGTGTAGGGACGCCACAGGTGGCCAGGAGCCACCACCAGCCCCCAGGTGCAAGGGCAGCTGCCCAGCCCTACCCAGTCTCCTTATGGAGAGACATCAACCCCAGTCTCACCCCACTGGCCACAAAAATCTAGCCGTCCTTCTTTTTTGTCTGTCCATTTTGCTGCTCACTCTCCCACTCTCTTTCAGCTCTCGGCTCTATCAGTCACATGTGCTTCTCATAGAACTTTAAGACTGTCACCACTTTCGTCTTTTGAGGAGTTGAGAATATAAAACAGAGAATATGACTAATCGTGACTAATCAGAGGGATGAGTGTGCATGGTGAAGCGCTTGGCTGGTGCGGAAGTTTCCAGGCAGGGTTTTGTGGATGCTAAAGAGGGTGGCAAGGGTGGAAGGCCATGGTCCCCCATGGGTGACACAGCCATAAGGTCTAAAACCTGCCATTGCTACCTTTCATGCACAAACAGAGATATGAAAGCACAGTGCAGCTTTTAAGTGCATATGGATGAGCTCTGCTAACTCATAAGTCATAAGCTGGTCCCCTGTTTCTTTTCCAAAAGGAGAGAAGGGTATAGATTTCCTTTGAGCATCTTCTCTGTGGCCTTTCAAAACGCTTGCCCCTGAGATGCTTTCCCATCCTAGCCTGCACTCGATGTGCTGAGGCATGGAGGTGTGTGCAGGACGTATCAAAAAGAGATTGATTCAAATTCCCAGTAGGACGGATTATCTGCAGCTTGGCCAAGGTAGGAGATACAGGATGTGTGTGTGTGTTGAAGGGATTTCAACAATGGTAAGTATAAGGTTAAAACTCACAGACATTTGGGCTGAGAAGAATCAGGGTTTAAAGTGAAAGCTTCAAACCACTTTTTAATAATTTTTATTTAATGATCAGATATGATGACAAATTAAAATTAACAAATTTTATCTGAAAAGCACCATGTATGTTTAACATGAGGAGGAAAAAAACACTTTCAGAAGCAGTCAATGGTCCTGTCTTATGCTTTTGAAATCTAGCTGATGGCTCACAGAACGAATCTCAAATATGTATATATATAAACCCCACAGCTAACAGTCATCTATTTTAAAAGACAAGTGTTTGTTCACATGAGGAACACTGTACTCAAGCGTTCAGTCTTTGTGATCCATATGGATTTCATCAACTTGTTTGCCAGGAATTTAGGAAAAACAAGCTTTATTCATGTTCCTTAGAGAAATGAATTCTGTTTGTGGTCTGTGCAAAAAGAAATACCTCTTGGGAACAAAAAAGCCCAGGGCATTCCTGAAACTGGAAGGTCAGAGAGCCAAAATAATTGATCCACTTAATACGTGAAGTGAGTGACTTGCAATGGCATCTTCAACAGCCCTGGAAGCACAGTTTCAGCTTAGAAAGTGATTTTGTGTCACATCCTGTATAGGGCCCCCAAACATGAAGTCCTTATACAAGCCTCCCCCTTGGAACCAGGTACTCTTGTTGCTCTGAGAACAGCATTAACTCAAAATTCTGGGTTATCTTTTCTGCTCTTCCTTTGGCCTAAGAATCACTGAAATCCTTTTTTCTGGATGGTCCCTCAGTTGTGACAGAGGTTGGATTGCAGGTACTTTCTCCATTGGGTAATGAATGGAAATGGTGAACTGCTCTCCAAGCCATTCACCCATCTTCGCAACCCCCTGCCTGGTCTCCTGGTCACCACACAATCACCATATTCCTACTCTTCTGATCTCCCCTAGGTCTCAGGACTCCTGCTGCCTTCATCTGGATGCAGACAAGCTTGAAGATAAGACCAAAGGTTTCCCCACCTCCCCAGCCTTGCTCTATAGCACCACACAAGGACATTTTCTGAAGACGATAGAAAACACACAGTTTCCCTGAACCTCAGATTTCTGCTTCTCACGCTGGCATTATTTGGGAAAGGTTGCCCCCCTTGCACACTTGAATGAATGTAAAATCTAACACCTCACTACTGTGACAATGTAAGAATAGGAAGGCTAACGAATGCTAGAGGAAAGAGTCCCTGAAAAGGCAGGAGGGAGCTGCCAAGACCAACCAGTGCATGAGTTCACTTCCTGTCTCTCCGTTCTTTCATGACACAGATCTACCCCGGGAGGTGCAAATGGTTTGTTCTTCCAAACATCGGCACCTACTGCTACTGAAAACATACTTGAGATACCTATGTGCAATTCTGAAACTTTTCTTCTGTGTCTGTGAGGAGTTTGCTCCCAGTAAAAACATTTTTGAGCTCATTAACTTTTCTGTTTCTTGCAATATTTCTAGACAGAAAAAACCCGAAGATTTGTCTCATTTGATGTCACATGTCTAGACGGAGAGTCAAAACTTCAAATGAGAACCTTTTCAAGTATCTTAGACCTTCAACTTAAAGATGGGGTGCATAATCTAACAGAAGCACACATATCTGGAGACTAATCATCTGGGAGTTAAATTAGATGAAATGAGACCTATCTCAAATTACTCTGTAACATGCATATCAATTTGTATGTAAAGAATTTAGTTATAGAACTCTAGGTTTGGTTTTCCAAGGTTGATGAAAACCTGAGGACCTCTACATAACTTATCAGTATTTTGTTTTCTCTATCGGAAAGAACAGGAGGCTTCTGGAGGTGTGTTAACTTACATTGCCACTGCAAAAAAAGAGACATTTATCTCCAATGACACTTTAAAAGTACAGTCTAACGCAATAAATACATACTTTGATTAATTCTCAAAGCAAGTAACTATTCAGTTTAATCTCTGTACTGCCTAAATTTAAATAGCCAGTCTAAAAGTTATGCATTCCAAATCTTCATGGTTGTGATATTATAATACGGTACCTCATCAACTTTTAAAGGAAGTTGTATTACTGCTTTGCGAGAGGTTTGTGACATTGAATTAAGGTTGCATTAGGACCCTTTCAGTAAGTCAAACAACATTACTCACTCATATAGCATTCTTGGCAAGTCACAAAAAACATTTTTAATACTTAGGAACTATAAGACAGAGCCAGACAGTGATCTGATGTTTTAAAACAGGACTAGGCACCTTGTTTCAAAATTCCAGCAGAGAGAAAAAAAAAAGAAAGAAAAAAAAAGTCATTATATTCTTAAGCCTAACGGCACCTACTTTTAGTAAATGTTTCTACGTACCCCTGCATCCTGACCAGAGTACAGTAATTTAGACTTTCTTCACATGTTACTGTGAAAAATAACTTGTGAAACCACAATTATTCTTCAAACGACACTGAGAAAAACATCCGTAGCTGATCTGTTCTTAGAAAATGAACCTGACGTATTTTAAGGGTGAGTGTTGGACCTGCATAGCCTGGTACTGGCAGGGAGGGAGGGACTGTCCCCTTCTGTCCACAGCTAGAAAGGCCTCAGCAGCTTTTCCTCCATCCCTTTCTCTGAGCAGTGCAAAGGGACCAAATCACATGAGTAAATCCATGGTTACCCCTGTTTAGCATTCAGATGATGACACTTGTCTTGCCTTTCTCACGGCAACAACCAGCCTCAAACACATTCAACTGGTCAGCTGCCCATCTCTCAACAAGTCTTCAGGTGGCTCTTAGATACGGGCTAAGAAAGTGAAAAATCCCGTGCGTCATGGGTTAATTTTTATTCTGATGATGACTGTAGCTGTTTACTTTTTTAAACAAATGCCTGATATACACTGCAACTGGCTGAGTGCACAGCCAAAAACAGACCACAGGAAATCTCTTTGACAGCTAGAAAGGCAGAATTGTTAACACAGATCTGCATTACAGCTAAAAAGAAAAAATAAAAAAAAAAAAAGTGAAAAGGAAAAAGAAAAAGAAAAAGGTTGTGAGTGCTCAGAGAGAAAAGCTGATGCTACAAAAAACCCCCACAAACGGCTGTTTTCTAAGAAGAAACATCTATTAATAGCACAGGACATAAATAACTCTTTCCATTTTATCTGAAGGATTATTGTGGCTTTTCACCACAGTGTTTTCAACGGAAGTAAAGAAGACTCTGTAATACCAAGCAAATAAACCAGCCTAACATAAAATTCTCTCTGGAGATAAGAAAGCACACAGGGTTATTTATTGATATATTTTAATATTTTGTTTCAGTTCTTGTTTGATCTGTGTTAACACAGGCATTAAACTGACACAATATGTACTACAATATGTACTACATTATTGAAAGCCAGTCACATATAAGGGAGTATCAAATTGTTCATTTAGAGCGAGTTATAAGTTTTGGTTAATGCAGTTCTCTGGGGTCTAGATACATCCATACAGATAAAATGTTTACTGGCTTTAAAAAACAGAAGCAGATAGAAGCTGTGCATACTCCTGTTTTTTTAAGGTACATCTGTAGCAGGCATCGGGGTTGATTCTCCTTCCAGTTACAGTGGTGTAACAAGAGTTGCTTCACAGACAGCAGAGGAATTTCAGCAGTAAATGAAAAAAGAATAAGGCTCATTGTGCTTTTAATTTTGTTTCATGTAGGCAAGAGGGGAGAAAATTGATTTTAGTCCCAGGTTTTTTTTTCTCATACATGTCACTGATGCATTTTCAACCCTTGGAGAATTGGTGAATGTGGGAATACAGGCTCTAATACAAAACACTTGGCCTGTTTTCAGTTCCTAACACATACTCCAGAGTTCATGTTATGGTTATCAGAAAGAATCTATGAAAAATGAAGCTGCACACAACTGCAGACCATCAGCGTGGCTTAACCCCGTCAGGCAGGGATGAAGCAGGAAGTGCTTTGTGACACTGACTGGCAGAAATACAAACTGATGAAGAAAACACGCGGCAGGAAAGAGGGTCTTAGACTGTGAGTTAGAGCTGAGGACATTAACTACAACTATACTCTGCCAGGGCCAAGATCAGAAGAGCCTGACATACTTGTTAAACGTTTCATCAAAAGGATTAGTTCCAGCAGCTTTTTTTAACCTTTCCTACAACACAATTTACCCAAAGGTGGCTGAGGGCAACAGAGGCTGCCCTGAGAGATAACATTTTTAATTGTACAAATGCCATTCTTGATGTCATAATCCTGAGGTTAATGCTGTTGCAGGTCCAGAACAGATGTGTTGTAGGCTGCCCATCATACAGAGAGGTGGCTATGCAGACAGTTAAAATGGTGTTCAGTGACAAATTAAGTAACTGCCCTGAGTGTTTTCCTACATTTCACCCACATACTTTTGTACTCTATTAAACATTCTTAGCCCCTACATAAAGCAAACAAACAAACAAAGTCATTTGTAAAATATACTACCACTGATCAACAGCCAAGGATAGCCACTGCCTAATGAGACAGCACAGGGACAGGGCGAAGCAGTCTGTAAATGAAGGAAAGGAAGAGAGCCCAGAAAACATCTGGATACCACTATGCTAGATCTTACACCTTGTTGTATTTTGGCAGTACTGATTAATAAGAAATACCTTTTGAAACGAGAAACTTGACATCTTCTATTAAATTCAAATACACCAACTCCATTTTAGCAAAGATCACATTTTCTACATAGGGAGAATTTGTCAATGGGTTTTCAGTTGATGTATTCTCTTCTTTCTTAAGAAAAAACATTTCTTAAAAGGCAGGTTCATATCACACAGTTCAAAGAGTAAAGTTTTCTTCAGTTTTAAACTGGGTAAATGGTTTGTTCCATGTGCTAAGCTGTCGCCTATACCACCAGTTGCAAAGTAGGGAAGCATGCCTCAGTGTGACTCAAGCACACCAGAGTTGCAGTTCAGTTAAGCAAATGAACTCAATCTGAGCAAGATCTCTGTGGGGGCCGGCTTGAATATTTCTGCACCACACTTCCAAAATCTGCAGCACGGGACAGAGTAGTTCAGAGGTGCTCATATGGTGGTGGGAATGGGTGAAATGCAGCAGGCTAGGACACTGGGAAGGGGAACAGCAGTTTTAAGAAAAGGCAATTCCATTTTTGGGGTCAGAATTTGGGGTGGGTGTTACTAGGAGGTGTATCAAGTTGGGTCACTCTCATACAGGCTTCATAAAGGTTGGGGAAAATCAGCAACTGGTCATATTCCCTTTTCATATGTCATCTGCATTGCCTACGAAAGAGGAGCTGCTCTTAGGCGCAGCAATTGTGACCCGGCATCTTCTGCCCTCAGACCATGTTTATTTGGGGTAACTCATCATGGATCCACATTTCTCTGCTAATGGCCACAATCTTAAATTGCACATCTAGGGGAGGAGTTAAGAGATCACGGGAGCAATGCTTTGATTATCATCAAGGAAATGATTTAAATTTTTGACTTCTAGGTTATTAAATCCTCTCTTGGACCATTTCAGTTCTACGTACCACTTGGAACTTGCAGTCTTAAGCCATGCCCAAAATCCAATAGTGTGGTACTAATGCAGTTTATCCCTGAAAGAGGTACATCGTACAGAATACATCTCTTTATACAAGTATGAGTACACATTAGGGCTGAAATTGCCTCAAAAATCCTATCCTAAACTGTTCTTCATCGCTACACTTTGCAGCAGCTGGCAAGAAAAAATGGATTTTCAGAAGATACATAAAAGGAGGGTTACTCTCCCTAAATAATGGATAAGATAGGAATAAGGAGGGGAAGAATCATACAAGGAAAGAAGTATTTAGCGTGGTGAAGCCAAGTTACTCAGCAAGATAACTGACGGAATTAGGAGGGGAAGAGGTTATTTAAAACAGGAACTGGGGAAAATCTAACAGGTGCTGAGGAGCACTCAGGTCAGAAAACAACATCTGCTAGAGATGTCAGGAGCACAAAGGTAACTCTGTGTCTGGGAGTAAAGGGTAGGATAAAAATGACAACTGAACAGGAAATGGGAATGACTGGGACTGTAGAGGTACATCCCAGCAAAGAAACAGGGTGTCATATGGTGGGGAAAAATACAGACAGACACACAAAATCTGTGAATACAGATGCTTCTGAGGAGTCTGGGGAAAAAAACAGAAACAGGTGCAGTAGAACGTCTGGCACAGAGGGAGGATGGTAACATAAAAGCATTTCAGAAACATGATGGAGTGGTAAATATTAAGACAGAAATATCCTGCCATTAGGCTTTATAAAGTGAATGAGAGGCCTTTGAGAGACTTTCTAGCTCCTATAGGCACTATAAGCATGACTCAAAATTGTTACTTGACTTATGGACTGCATTACATAGGAGGTCTGATAGGATGTTCATAATGACCCTCTGATTAAAATATAGAAATGGACCAGCATAAAATATAACAGATGGACAGATTGGCTTGCACAGATGAAACAATTTATATCATCAGTTCTGTGAGATTTGAAGTCATCGAAAGCTTACCCTTTTCCTTTAACAAATGTGTGACTGCATTTAGTCAGCTTACAGTAAAGTATATTGTGAAGTATGCATTCATCCATTTAAAGAAGCAAATGAAAAAAAGTTACAAAAATAAACTGTCAGAGCCTCTATGCAATATACTTCTGTTTAATACAAAGAACACAGAACCCTTTCAGTTAATTGTATGTTTGATCATCAATATCCTGTCTTTTTGCAAGTAAATACTCCTACACAAGAAATTCAAATAAGGTACTTCTGAATATAGAAGCTTTCAACTACTTTCAGTTTATTTATCTAGGTCATGCCACATGTTAGTGTTCATCTTTCTCATAACAGGACTTAAAAACAACCCGCTTGATGAGCTTTAATAAAAGGCAATAAACAGAGCTAACAATGTGAATTGAAAGTAAACACATAGGATCAGTAGCATCATATAAGACGACAAGATTTATGAAACAATTCTTTCAGCAGAAACACTGAATTAGATCTTTTTTCCAACAAGTCTATACCTAGAACACATGTGAATTCACACTCCATCTACAAATTAATTGTTTTTACAAAAGATGAGCGCTGCTTTGCTCCTGGCTCTTCTACAAACAAGTATTTGTGAGATAAAGGTGATATAGTTACACCAAGTCCATGGCAAAAAAGTCCCATTTGTGGCAGTAGTACAGGACAAGGTCCCCACACCAAACACTACTGAAATGTCTCAGACATCTTAGTCCAGAGGCAGGGGTACCTCCTTTCTGCAGGTGATTCTTACTATTCCCATTGCCTACACAGGCAAAGCAACTGTGCTCTTAAATTTGGATACTTGTGATTTCAGCAGCACTTAGGCTCCAGGTTTTGCGACTCTCAGGTTTTGAATCTTGAGGTCCAGAAAATCTAGGGTCTATCCCCTATGTGTTTAGTAGTGGCATTGTACATTATGTAGAAATGTTTGCAAGTAATGTAGCAAGATACAATAAAATGAGTTGCTTCCTCAAGGCTGGCATAGACCTACCTGTTGGACCTGTTATTTTGGAATTGAAAGTCCTCTAGCCCCCACAGCTTGAAATTCATGTCAGGCAGCACAAGTGAACTCTGATAAGGACTCAAAATGTGATTCTGCTCCAAGCAGCCACAAAAAGCAGCTACCAGGACACAATCCTTGCAGAATTGCCTCACTACTATTCTACGTCTCTAAGGCCAAACAGGGATTTTCAAATTCTCTCTTTAGGTGCCATGTCACCTGGAAGGGACCCAAGTTGTAGTTTCTATAGTCAACTTCCTTTGGTACCAAAATACCTTTCTTCTAGTCCTTCTCATAACAAGCTTTCAAGCGATGTGGCACCTAATTCACATCTAAAGGCAGACAATTCATAGACTACATACTCCTCTGCCCCGCAAAGGCCAGTTTGGAAGCTGGTTTTATGCTGTATCTTTCTACGTATCTCTAAAATGTAGGCACTGAGGTCTCAGCTGTGTGGACCTGCATCCCTCCATCTGGAATTCATGGCCAAGAACCTTCTCTTGGATATCAGCTTTTAAACCAGGTATTTCTCACAAGTCACAGCCAAAAGAGGAAAGAAAGGCCTCATATTTCTGACACTGCCAGAGAATACTTTAACCCTGGCTCCCATCTTCTGCCAGCCTTTATGAGAACAGATGCACTAAGGTAACCAGCTCCAAGAGCTGTGTCATAGCTGTGACCCCAATTAGCAGTGGGCGTCTCTGAAACCTCAAAGTAGGTGTTTCAATTTCAGAAGTAGTGCCTAAACCACACTATCTCATAAGTATTTCCTAATAGTCAGCTAAGTTTCTCCACTCTGTACTGACTTCTGTGGATCTGCTTTCCGGAACTTTCTGTCCTCATGGTTTGATTTCACTACTAGTAAAGACACAGATTCCTCTAATCTAATGGCAGCAACATGAATGTGCAACCTAAACTAGCCCTCCAAGCTCCCTCTGCAGTAAGTGGAGAGGAATTGGTGTCTTCAGACAGGGCCACATCCCTTAACACAACAGCTCTGTCTAAGATGCTGGGTTGAATCCACATCTAAAAGGAACTTCTGGAAGAAATCAGGTAAAACGAGATTGTGAAATATGGTACCAATTATAAAAGTTTCCCAGTTTCTATTTAACAACAGTGAGAGGTTTTTGAAGGCTTTATCTAAATCCTCTACATCAAGTGGGTGTTAATCAGTCAGTCAGTTCCTGTGACTGTAGAAGCTGAATATGTTATCTTCCAACTCAAGGCTATATAAGGCTTTCCAGTCCCAAACAATGAACATTCGAAATGGCAAGAGCCTGTGCAACTTAGAGCCAAGCACTGATGATGTTTGAAGTCCAGCTAAAAATACAGCCCCTGATCAGTTCCCAAACAAGGCAGACAACAACTGCAGATGGTTATAGGGCATACAGTGGCAGAGGTACGAAAACGTGCACAGAAAGATACAACATATACCACTGCTGCCTTCTCACACTGCCTGCTACTTCCATTCAATGATTTTCCTGGAATTTCTATATTTAGTTATCTTACATTCATTCTGAAAGATGTTTTACCAAGTTGGTAAATTCATGTCAGACTGCCTGGTTTAGGTGGTTTGCGTCACATTACTCATTAACATAAATGGTTTTTCAGTAGCCCTTGTTAAGTGATGCAGCGCCCATTCAGACTATTTTTTATAATCCCTGTTACTCACACATTCTTAGCATGATGCAAAATTTTCCTCCAAATCCAGAGTCATCAGTTCAGTCATTTCAAAAAGCCATGTAAGACAGCCTCCTGCTTTGAATTCCTGCTCACTGCAGGAGAAGTAGAAAGGAGACTTCAGTGCCCAGAGGTCACTGTTGAGGAAGCCCCTTCTGTAACTCTGGAGCAGGTCCATCTTTCTTCAACAGATCTTGTTTCCTTATACAAACTAAACCAAAGTTTGTTTAACCTCTTATTGACAAACCTCTTAAAGGGAGATTTGCATGGCCTCCTGATTTAGCATTTAGTCACCCTTTATACCAGAAATACTTTTTGCCAAAATCTCCTTCACCTCAGTTTAATGAAATTTTTTCTCTTCCTTACAGACCTGAAAAGCAGATGATTCCCCTCCTTTTGAAGGTTAAATTTAAATCCTATCATCACTCTCCTCCCTTCCATTGCATCTTATGTTATGCTGGAAATCAGCAAATAGTTTTGGTAAGTACTAACTGCTACAAATGTTAAGGTAAAAGCCCTGTCATGCTTTTGAAGAAGTCCCATGTGTGGCTTTGTGCTGTGGGATGTTTTGATGAATTGTTGCAAGTGTCTCTGTATTAATCTGATCATTCTTTGGGTACCTTGACTTTCAATTGAGAACTACCTTTGTCTGATCATGGTAGGATTTAACTTGTCTAAACTTAAGTATCTAATATGCAGTTAATTAACCTAAGCATACTGCTTGGATTAACCTTAAATAAGGGGAGAGATGAATCCCTGTTTCAGACCACTCCTCTGGAGTGGGATGAATCCATCACCACTGAGAAGAGCCTCAAATGATGAGTTTAACTTGAAGCTAAGGAGACCATAACCCTAGTAATTAACTGCGGGATCATAAACTGTGTTTTCAGATGTCCACTTCACCAAAAAAACCTCTGGTTTTCAAGTGCAGACTTTTCAGACTTTTACCACTTTTCAATCTCCTAGGTGATGCTCTAGGGCAGCAGCAATACAGACCGATCCTGCCCACAGTGTGTTGGGACCCCATCCTGTTAAGTAGTATTTTTGCACAATTTTGCAAACCATACTTGAGTGCTGTAGCACTGGTGGGAATTCATGAGACCTGCATGGAAACAAGGAATTCACCACATGGGGTTACATGAAAATCTTAAACAAAAATTCGGACTTGGAAAACTATGTGAAGGCCATAAGGTTTGAAAATAGCCAAACTGGTAAATGGTTTGCTTTCTATAATCACCAAAATAAATGGTAGCAGAGCTCCCTCAAAGCTTAGGAGGATGGTGGTGGGTAGGATATTTTTCATGCTGATTTTCAGATACACTTTGTCGCACTGCACCCTACAATTTAATTTATCATGACACCGTGCCTTAAAAGTGTCAATCTACCCCTGAGTAAAGATTAGGGGATATGGTTTTGTCAAAACATTCAGAGTTTTTCTTCCTTCCTTCCTGCTTTCCTGCCTTTCTCTCTTTCTCTCTTCCTTCCTTTCTTCCTTCCTTCCTCTTTCTTCCTTTCTTCCTTTCTTCCTTTCTTTTCTTTCTTTCTTCCTTCCTTTCTTTTCTTTCTTTCTTCCTTCCTTTCTTTTCTTTCTTTCTTTCTTCCTTCCTTTCTCTTTCTCTCTTTCTCTCTTTCTTTCTTTCTCTCTTTCTCTCTTTCTCTCTCTCCCTCTTTCTTTCTTTCTCTCTTTCTCTCTCTCCCTCTTTCTTTCTCTCTCTCCCTCTTTCTCTTTCCTTCTTTCATTTTTTTCCTTTCTTTTTTTGTCTTCAGTATTACATGCAGAAAGGTTTATGCATGCAGGCAGATGCATGTCATAAACCCAAAGTGAACAAAGAACGGATCTCCCAAGAAACTTACTGTCTTAGTACAAAGAGAGCACAAAGACATGAAGTAAGCATGGCCTTTCATAGAGGAAGTCCTTCACTTCCTCAAGACATTCAAACATGCCGAGAAAGCAAAACAGTTTCACAAGGCCCAAGTATATGGGTTTCTAATCCCATGAAAGCAGCATAAACGCTGTTGCAAATTCAAAGTCAACAATGCTTTCTTTAACACAGGCACAGCACAGTTAAACCATGGGTCTAATACTGATAAGGTTGTTATCACTTAGAAATTCTTTTAGAAAGTGTCATTTTTTTCTTTGCAAGATTAAAACAGAGATTAGAAGAAACTATCCGTCTCTCCTTTTTTTCTACCTCAGATAATTCAATGGATTATAATATAGATGAACCTTAATATGTTTCTGACCTGGGGGGCAACAACAGCACAAGCACATGGAAAACTCATATGCATCTTAAAGCACTGTCTGCTTTAAAAACTCTGATCTATGGTAATTCTTGTACTGTAAAAACCTGGGAAACCAGCAGGAAAAAGCATGCAGAACTCATCATACGTTGCAATGTAAGGTTGGTTGGATCTGTTCTATTTATTCTGCTTTAAGCACAATTGTTTTATTTCCCTTTCAGCAAATCCACTACAAACAGAGCTGCAGGCGGGTGCAGCACTGGGGACATGGAGCGAAGCCAGACATCCCCCTGCTCCTTGGGCTGCTGCCGCTTGGCACAGGGGCTGCACGTCAGCAGCAGCGAGGCGACAAGGAGACGACAGCTGGAGTGAGAGGGAGTTGGAGGAAGGAACTGCTCCAAGCAGTACAGCTCTCACCCCAAATATTTACTGATAAGCGCTGCTGGAGTGATGATGGTCTAGGGACATAAGCAAGGAAGAATCTGGAAGGAAGCATCGTATCTTTTATTAGTCCTAACCAATATCACCGGGGAAAAAATAAGTACAAGATTTGATGACCGGAAGACGAGCAGCTATATCTGAAAGTTGTCTATTTTTTCAGTGGTATCAGTGTGTCTAATAAAAAACATTGCCTCTCCGTACAGCTCTTTGTTCATATATATGTCGAGATCAGCATTTTTAGCTATTACAGTTCTAATCCAACCTTTCAAGAAGCTGATGGGAAAATAAAAATTAAGAAGCCACTGATCACAAGCCAGAGGGATATGTAAGTAAATAAATAGACTGGAAAGCTGTAATTAACAATAAAAATCACATGGTCCTTGCCATTTTCAATTTTTGTACTCAGGCTTATACCTGTTTTAACACCTTTTGGTACTGGATGCAGAGGAAGGGAAAAGGGAGAAAGGCACCAGCTGGAGTTCCCACCTTTCTCATGGCAGTGTCACAGCAATTGCGACAAACTGGGATGCAGACAGAGCTGTATCCTATTTCCAGCTATGGTGGAAGATGGCCGGGAAGGACATTAAGGGTGTAGGATGGCCAGTCCACAGCACAGCCATGATTTCTTGAGGTGTAAGGCTGGCCCCAGAACAGCATCTGCCTTTAGACTGTATGTAGGAGTTCTGTAATTATTTTCAGCAGAGTCACACTCAGGCTTGTCACCACCTCCCCCTCTGGGTCTTTTTCTTCTCTCGCCTTTCCTCTGTGTCCATTTCTGTGCTCCTCTGTACTTCCCTGTGCTGCTGCACTGCCAGCAGCCCCTGCCCAGCTCTGCTCTTGTCCCTCTATCTCCTCATGGGCATATCCTGCTCAAGGCCTTGTTTGCTCCTGCTCTACACAGCCAAGACAAGACCTGCTGGGCCCATCAAACACTGCTTCCTCATGGCAGCAAACTGTCCCCAAGGCACTGCTGTTGTTGCCAGGGACCAGGGAAGAATGGCTCCTCAAAACCCTTGCCCCAGTTCCTGCTCGTGTCTCCACCTCCCTGTACATTACCAGTAGCGGGAGGCTGCAGCCAGCAAAGGCAGACCTGTCGGCTGCAAACATGTTAGACCACAGACACCTACTTCCAACAGCATGTTTTTCCCTACACAGTCTGAATTTTCTCACAGATGAAGGATCTCTCACGTCCCTGTAAATGGGAAGCAGCATGCAGGAGAAGTGGGGGGCCACATCCCTCTGAGCACGGGAGTGACACAAGAGGCAGGAACATGCCTCAGTTTTGTACTGTGCTCAAAGAGACACTGAGGAACCGTAGCTTTCTGAAAAATCAAATTTGTAACTATGTGACCTTCTTTTTTTGCCTTATTGGAACTCCTGTATCTTTTTCCCCATACATCTGCACATCATCTCAGGCATTTTCCCAGGCCAAAATGACAGTATTTGCTCTACAAATGTAACAGAGAAAAGCTACAAATACTGTTTATTCTTAGAGCATGTTTTTACTTCCTTCAGTAGAATTCATATATTTTTCTGCAACTAGCTTCCAAAGGGTTAACTCAAGATTTTTTAAAAATAAAGTGAAAGCTTACAGCTCCTGAGATAGTATCAGCCCATTAAACATAGGTAAGAATATGAGAGGGGAAGAGAAGGGAACAGATATTATATATGTAAGGAAAATTAAAACTCAGGATGTTGGGCGTGGGGGGAATGTGCTTTGAAGTACAAAAGATCCATTGTTATTGTGGGACAAAACCTCCCCAGTATGGGACAGAGATAAAAAGGAGGGAGTTTCTAACAGATCAAGGTCAACCAAGATATATGAATAACATAAATGCTATTAATCTCGTACAGCATGAATCAGAGAATTGCAGCAGGGTATAGCTGTGTGGCGGAGTTCATGGCATGAGTGTTTTATGCCACTTTGTATTAGATAATGAGCGTATTCATCACAGACTCCTACACATCATCCAAACTGGCAGAGAAGTAGCTTTAAGGAGCTTGAGAGAACAAATCAAAGAGCTGGATCTAAAGCTCAGAAAGGTAATAGGGATGTTCAAATACTGCTCCAAGTTTAGATATTTGCAGGCATCCATACAATCTGACTCAGCAGGAAATAGCGTGAGAAAGAAGCTCTTAGTTGGACAGCTTGCTGCTTATTATTTATGATGCTCCCTCTGTCATAACAGTCGAGTTTACCAATTAGAAAAGATGTAGAGCAATACAGGAAAAATACAAGAAAAAATCTTTCGTTCTTATCCTTTTTTTTTTTAATTGTCATGGCTGCATATTAGAGACACAAAGAGAATCAACTTTCATCTTAGAGGGCTTAACCTAAACATGTTGGGAAGTGAAAGACTGAGCCATACTGAAGTCAAAAAGTACATAACCAGATGTAGTTCTTATTTCACACATTGTATTTCCATACATTTTAGTCTTCGGAAATTCCAGAGACACGTGTTCTACAGGAGAAGTGTAAGGGATAATTTATCTTGGGGAGGAAGGAAATGAAAATGTATACATGTGTATATATAATTTTGACAAAAATCTGCAAACAGATTGTTTACAGTATTTTGCCCTTTCATTTATTTATTCCAAACATTTTAACTCAATGACATGGACCTATGTAACATGATTTTCCTAATCGTTATGCTTTGAAAAAAAACCTGAAATGGAGTTGTGACCAAATTAAAATTCCAAAACCAACTAATTCCTTCTCCCTGAGGTTAGTAGAGTTTTCTCAGCATGAACCTAGACTTGCATTCAATTCTACATTTTGGTGCCATGTAATCAATGAAAAAGGGCAAGCCCCATAATGGGGCCAACTCTCCACAATAAGCACATCCAAACTTAAAAAAGAAAGATTTGAAAGAGGGGCTGGTTGTTTGTAATGCAGTAGCATCTAGAGGCTACATAACATTTGGAGCAACTCTGCAGCTACTCTATATGTGCTTATACATGCATATATAATTACATACTCTCTCTGTGTACATATACACTATGTCTGCATGCATTTGTGTATTGTACGTATAAATACCTGCAATACGTACTATAAATTGCTTCTCTACCTGATCTTTCGGAAACATATAGTTTAAGCTTAGTGAAGAGAAGCTGGAAGAGGGGAGGGGGGGAATAAAAACAGAAGGAAGAGTTGAATGATTTAAGGTAAAGCAGCCCTCAGCAAACATCTGAGCATTGTTCAAAGGCAATGACAGTACTATGAGCACAAAAAATATTGTCACTCCTCCAATCAACTTACAAAATGGGCTTAGACAAGACAGGAAGAGCAATGGGAGATCAAAGGAAAAGCAGCAGATTTGTTTAAAAACTGTCAGCACAATCATTGATTTGTGTAGGGAAAATCAGGCAAAAGCGCACAGCAAGATTCAGATCACCAAATTCTCCTGGTGGTTACTTATATCCAAGTAGCCAAAGGATCTGAAAAGCCTATACTGTCCAGCACCACCTAAGCCTGAGGATACTACAGGTCCCCAGTGCCTCCTTGCTGAGCCTGGGAGTTCCCAGAGCCCTTTGTCTTGGGCACAGTCCTTTCGGGAAGAGGCACCCATCTTCCACAGGGGTTGCTACTTCACAGCCCGCAGACATTATTGGTACTACTGAATATAACAGGCCTAGTACGGCTAGAAACTATTTACCTTAAAACAAGTGCTTGCTGTATCCAGGGTTCCTCTGGGAACTGATCTGGTACCATATGTGGATGATGCCTCAGGAGAAGGCATTTCAGGGTCATGTCACCTACAAATCAACCTAGAGAGCCCACGGTGCAGAGAAGTACTTCGGCACCAGACTGCCCTGCTGCCAGTGCCCACTGCCTTGCCTGATGGGGACAGGCCATCAAAAGCACAAGTCAGAGAAGAAGGAGGAATCAGGGCCAGAGGGAGCCCAACTCGGGCTCATCATCAAGGCGTTAAATTAAGAAGAGGGAATCAGAAAAACCAGACCCAGCTTCCAAAATTTTCTAGCCAATGCTCGTCTATGGTAAGACCCATCCCCAGTCTCCTTCTGCTCCCTGAAAATTAGTGGCTACACCAAAGAGGTACCCTCAAGCAGCTATTGCTCATGTAAGTCTGGGCTGCCCTCATGAGGGGAAATCGAGGCAACCTCTATTTCTGTAGGAAGGTATAAATTACCACAAGAGGGGCACAAGAAATGGCACATTCTCATGAAAAGCTGAAGAGTGGCCGAGCATCTCTTCCCAGCTTTGGAATGGAATGGAAAGGAGTGGAATGGTGAGAAATGGAATAGAATACAGTCTGATAGTCCAACTGCCTGACCAATTAAGGGCTGATCAAAAGATAAGCATGTTGTTAAGGGCATTGTCCAAATGAGTTTTAAACAGTGACAGGCTTGGGCATTGACCACCTCTTTAGAAAGCCTGTTCCAGTGTTTGACCACCTTCTCGGTAAAGAAATGTTTCCTAATGTCCAGCCTAAACTTCCCCTGATGCAGAAAACTAAACCAGAGAATTAAAATATGAACTCTTCACTTGTGACAGCAGCCCCAAAAAGCTGAAAAGGCAGTGGATGATGCTTCCACCTTCACTCCTGCTCCACTGTACAGACGCTCAGCCAGGGCATAAGAATAAACAAAAAAAAATGGTAATATTCATAGTCCCATAGTTATGGAGTTGTGAACATAACATTTGGTGTTTTCTTCAATGTAATTGCTACATTCTGTTTATTCGGATGTGCGAGACCAAAAAAAAACCCACTTCTCTCAGAGGCTTTTACCTCATAGTTAACTACAGTGGTGAAGCAGTTAACATAGTTATGTATCACTGCATTGGCATGGGGTTTTTATCTTTTATTGGCAACATTTTATCCCTGGAGACAATAGAAGATTGTACTCGCTGTGTGTAAAAAGCTTGTTCGGGCAAGTAGGGTTTTCCCAGTAAACAAATTTAAAATCCTTAGTAAGGGAGATGTGCGCCGTGTTGGGACCGGCCTGCTAAGCATCTTCTTGTGGCAGCAATCGCTTTGCCATTAACTGTTCCTGCGGCTGCTTCAACTCGTAGGCTGTGTCTGCTGTCAAACGAGGCACAGGAGAAAGCAACAAACCTGCAACCCTCTATTATACTGTTACTACAAAGACAGGGGAAAAAAGCTGATTGATCTTCTCTGGATATAATCCATACCATAACTTAGAAACTACATGGTAAGAGAAAAATACATGTGTTTAAAAGCCATTTGGTTTGTTAAAAACTACAAAATCCACATGAAAACAAAGGCTCTGATTCTTTGACTGCTTTTGTGTGCCCAAATATAAAAGACGTACAGGATTTCCTTTTTAATCCTATCTTCCTGGTTGTATAAACAATGCAATATATAATTACAGCAGTCAGAGGCATTAGGAATAAGAAGTTATTTACATCAGAGATGTATATACAAGATTATGCATGCACAGTGAAGTTTTATCTCCATTCTTAAATAAATATTATGTTTCATCCACACCCAAAGTCTTGAAAGAAAGCTGTTTTAGTGTAAACAATTAGCTTCCTGGCCAATTGTTGAATTACTTGATGACTTGTTGCTGAGAAATTCAGATTCTGTACTGTCAAATACACCTTACAGATTTTGATTAGACAGATAATCCACCCTAGATTCATCCAGACATTGTAGTTTATTTGTAGTTATACCACAGTGTTTGGCTGGCCTAGTATTTCAGTCGCTCTCATTTGCAAAGGCTGTAAAGCGATTTGGTTGCACCAAGTTTGTCAGCAATTAGAATTACAGGCATGAGTGATGGCAGCCTCTGCTGTGTATTTCATGAGCGCCCACAATTCAACCCTTCTGCAAAACATGCTTCGGATCTCAGATTACACTGAAAAATAAAGTCTCTAGCAGTTGGAGCTGCAGTCAACTTTCAAAATGTTTATTAAGCGTAAGGCAGTGCAACAGCGATGACAAACCCAACCAAACCCCCAGGTTCCACAGCGATACGAAGCGCCCAGAAAGTCATAGCTGAACTGCGATGCTGTAGCCAGGACTATTTTCCAGATGCAATGATGCATCATCCTGAGGCAGACAGAAAAATGAAAAGCTATCTCCTTGCCCTGCAGGGATCAACCTACAGCTGCATTTCCCTCTGTCTTTTTTTGCAAGGCCCAGCTAGCTATAGACGTGTCCATAAATTCTTTGTGGTTTTTTTTTTTCATTTCACTTAAGTCTTGGAAGTAAACCACTAAAAAAATTAAAAGGCTTTTTTTTTTTAAAGCAAAATGGGACTTGAATAGAAGTGTCCGTATAGACATTAACCAAACCAATCTGTTTCATGGAAAACAAAATGCTCAGAAAGATGCACTTTAGCATCATCTGCAAAATGATGGCACTCAACAGCCTGCATGCAGGATTTGGGAGATACTGGTTCAACCTCTATCTTTCTCTACTGGGATGTGAAATCCTCAACAGCCGTCTCTCAGGAGAGGATCCTGCCTGCCTTGACAAAGCAGGCCTGCACTGCCAAACTGTCCTCCTGGAGCTATTCCACTCCTTTGTATAAAGTAATTACTTAAATACACATGGAACAAAGAGAGAAGGAAATTACTTTAAGGCCTATCAGTTAGGGCACTCTACTGGGAGGTAAAGCAAGCAAATGAATAATTCATTAATGATGTTATTTTGGTGACCTAATAAATTTTTATTGGGTAAAAAAAAGTCATAATCAGAGATTGCAAAAATAACCCCCAGACACCTTGTACTTGGGGGCACTGTTTTAGGCAGGTAATTATCATGGTTCAAATGGATACGAATTATAAAATTCCCTGCAAGTAAAATGAGAATTTAAGCCTCCCCAGGCAGGTGCTCTAATGACAAAATTTCTGGACAAAATAGGAAGTGGAGTTTGTTTCAGAGCCTTAAAAAGGCTTACATCTTAAAAGAAAATAATTACAATTAAGGCTTTTAAGGAACTCAAGTCAACCCACATCTTTAATAAATTAATTAAACATAGGACTGAACTGCAGAGTTCCTAAGATAATTGTTATAAAAGCATCCTTCCTCCTTTATTTAAAGGCTCTGGATGCCAGTGGCAGGGTACCTCCGGGTCTCACTGATGTCTGGTACAGCTCCTTTGCTCGCTGGCACCACAGCCCAGGAAGAGACACAGGTGCTGGCTGGGCAGACAGATCACTTGAGAACAACTTAGATGCCACAAAAATCAATAATAAACTCCTACATTTCCTGATACCACATTACAGGCACCAAATCTTGCCAAAGAAGGAACTGGAAAATGTAGCTTAATGAACCAAGTGTCATCAGGAGTAATGACCATGTCTGTCAAGGAACTTTATGCCCATAATACTTTCAACTTCAAACCACAGTAAGCAAAGGGAGGGTGGCTGGCTACAAAATGTGAGTTATTGTGACAAAAAAAGCACATTGTTGGAGGATTTAGACATTGCTGCTGCAGAAAGACGTGACACAGCACCCTGAAAAGAGTTCCTTGTCACACACACACACACCCCAGCCATGGAGAGTTTTCCTTCTGCCTTCCGGAGTCTGAAAATATTGCCATCTGTTCTCACTTGAGGAAAATTCTGGTTTTATCTTTTCCATTTGTTTTAAGCTGTTTTTAAACAGAAGAGGCTCAAAAAACAATCTGTGCAATAGCATATGATACAGTTAATTTCTCTCACCATCTAATGTTAACAACATATGGAGAGTGGCCTTAGTTGCCAAGGACATAAATCTATCCTTGCCTCCCGATTTGTTCACTGAATCTCCATTTTTTATTACCACACATTCCTCCACAGGACTTCACCAAAACACCTGGTGGGGACATATCAGACAACCTTATCTTGTGGTGCACAAGATATTTCTCTTCCCCCATTAAAAAAAAAAAATGTATCTCCCATTAAAAAAAAAATGTATCTCCCATTAAAAAAAAATGTATCTCCCATTAAAAAAAAAATGTATCTCCCATTAAAAAAAAAATGTATCTCCCATCAATTTCCTTTCCCTCACGTTCAGATTCCCATTTCTATTGATAAAAGTCCATTCTGTTAATAAAATTGGTTCATGTTTACAGTGCTATACAAACGTCTACAACACAATGTGTGTTTCTTTAACTTTGTTTGATTTGAGGGTGACTTCAGAACTCCTGTCAGCAAGGGGCATTAGCAGCAGCTAGAGCTAAAGCAATGGCAGACAGGTATTGTGCAAGCTTCCTCACCATTTTGCCAGCTGACCTCAATCCTGACCCATCAGTTCACTGCTATTCCAATCCCGTGCCAAACTATACAGTGGTTTTGAGATGCACACAAATAAACTATCAAGCTCTTTCCAGCATGGTGAATTAACCAACGTTTCAACTCAAGTTTCAGGCTAAACACACATACACAAACCTTGAACTGTACTGCAACCAAAGTTTGGCATTTTGAGGTCACTTGTTCTGTTACCACTCTTGTATCTTTTATTAGTTTCTACAGAGAAAAAGCAGATATAATATTGGGAAGAAAACTGTAATCACACTTTTTTCCAGAGTTCCAAATGGGTCTACCTACAGGGCAGCTCCCTGAAAACCACTGGAGCAGGGAGTGATTCTGCAGATTTGAAATGAGTATTTTTCTTTCACTTCCTGAGAAACAACTTCAAGACGTGTGGATGTTTTTGTACTTCTCCCTGCATACAGCATGGAACTACACATTTCTAGTACCATAGATGTCAAAGACGAACTCTGCTTGCAATCTACACACGCATCTGGTCACTCTCAAAGCCTGTATGTGAACTCTAAAATGGAACAAAGTCCAAGATGTGAAACCAACATGTGCCCCAGGTGAAACCAGATGTTAACTGATGCTTGTTTATTCTCCTCTCTATGTATCCTGCCTCTTTACAACGTATGTAACGTATACATTTCATCTTCACTGTAGCAGTACAAATATCTTTCAAGGCTGTCAGAGACAGAGCGCTAATCTGTGAACAGTATAGCCTATGAACTCATTTCAATTAAAGAAAGGTTAAATAACTGAAGTTGATTGGTGATGTTTTCTTTTTTTCTTTCTCCTAGTTAACTATCTGCGGGAAAAATTCTGACCAGAGTTGTCCAGAGAAGTTAACTCAAGACTATTTTCCTAAAAACCACCTGACTATAACTTTGAACAATAATTCTGTTGTTCAGTATTTACTGGAATAGGATATGATGAACTGGATTAGTCATTAAAAACTTCTTTTGACATGTTGTCTTACATAGTATTAAGTCATCCGTGTTTCAAAGAATGTGTAACATCACATCTTAGCACTCCTTTTTTCAATCACTTTTGTTAATTATTTTGATCCAGGTTTACAGCTTTCCATGTCTCCAGTTCTAGTTCTTAATCTCCTCTTTTCAGGAAAACATTAAACCTAAAGAATAACAACATGAAATAAATTTAAAGTACTATTGAAATACTATTTCAAGTAACTATCTTTTATTTGCATGGAGAAATTAATCTAAAGTTTTCTACGTTTGGAGAAAATCCCAAACCCTTGGAGCACCATGCGGAGGAGGAATCAGGAGTGAGCACAACTATGCCCCATCCAAACAGATGCTGGGATCTCTCCTTGTAAAGCATGAATGCCAGATCCAAACCCATTGCTTTTTCTGCTGCTCGAACTCACTATACCTTTCAAAAGCAGTGAAAGAAAGGAAACTGTAGGCTGCAAATGCTATTTTATCGCTATGTCAACAATGGTGCAGGCCTCAGTGTTTAGCAAGAACTGTTTACTTTAGGCCTGAGAAGTCTCTCACCAGTCAGGGCAGACAGTACACACCACCAGTTTCACCATAAAGTGTGCTTTTTTGTGTGTGTGTGTGTGTTAGTGCAGTAAGGTGCAGAAAAATTGTGTCCAGCACTGTATTTCATGGCTCGTGACTTCAGGTGAAGCTCTTTCTGCCTCAGTCAGGCCCCATGGAGAGAGGATGGGGAAGAGAGGGTGGCCACTGTGCAGAGGGCACAAGCAGGTCCCTCCCAACCACGCTATTTGCCAATGCAGAAAGGAGCCTCAGAAATAGGTCACTCATTAAAGTTTATATAGTTGAATTCAGCAAGCCTCCGCTCAGAACAACAATAGTAAAGGAGAAAAAAAAAGAAAGAAGGGGGGTTTTGACCCTTCTGGGTGGGCACAACCACTGGGCCTTAATGCAAGGCCCAGGTGAAGCATTTCCTTCCAGATAACCTGTCCAGCCCCTCAGAGAGTGACTGGTTACCATTCATCCTTTTGCCAACAGCTCTGCAGTCCTTTCTGTACTTCTTTACAGAAACCCAGAGGAGGAAAAGTTGACTACAATATTTAAAAAGTCACATTTGCTGTGTTTCCTTTTAAACAAAAAAAAAAAAGAAGAGATTTTAAAATATCAGACTAAAACACAGTTCTACAAAAGAGGCCTCTTATTAACTCCTCTCTTCAAAAGCAAGAGGACCACTTACAAATGCAAAGGAAGGACTACGTGCTAACATTGGCAGGCTTTGAGGCCTTACAGCTTGTGAAACTATCCAAAACATGGTCTCTCTGGCTGGGCAGGGTGAGTGTATTCGGTAAACACACCTTCCTTTCACAACTGTTCGGACCCAGGGATATTTTCAGGGCTCTCTGCAACTGCCTTCCTTCATACGGAAACTGGCCCGCCAAAAGATGCAATGCAGAGCAGAGCTGGGAGTGGGGAGGCACTCCTACGCTGCACTGGATGAAAATTAAATATTAGCATGCACCTTCTCCAACCTGCCTGGAAGTCACACAGCTACAGCATTTTAACTTGTATTGCAGTGGTGAGGGCAGGTTTGAGATTCCAAGTGGTGGCAGACCCTTCTGTTCCTCAGTGGCCACAATGGAACGCTCAGGTCTTTCAGCTTATTGCACTATGTTTTGGAACACTTCTTTTTTTTATGTAACAGGCTAAAATGTTCAGCCTTAACCATCCTGCTTAGTTTGGAGTAACCAAATCAGCTTCCTAGAGATGAGAGAGGGAATCTACACAACTTCTTAAAGAATGTTGAGGCTTCTTCCAGCCTGCAGTTAAGTAAATTTGGAGCTTGCAGTTAAGCAAATTTGAAACGTAACAAAAATAGGTTTTAAGGTTATGCTCATGTTGCTCAATGAAAGAGTCTGGGATTGAAGGCAAGCACCAGAGCCCCAGTTTTCTGCACTGCTTATCTGTTAGGTCATTCTTGGTGATATTTTTGACTGCTTTAGCTAATCTCTCTCCCCGTGATCGCACTTGGATACAGTTCTGGTAAGACATTATACCAGAGGAGGCTCCCAAAAGGCAGCATGGCTAAGTCTGTAGCAAGCTTGACTCTATTCTCCGCTACTGTTTCAAGATACTGAAGATCATCTGCTTCATGCTAGAAAATTACCAGTCTGAAAGTTTCAATATAGGCCACATTTCAGGTGCTTTGAACTGAAACAGTAATGCAAAACAACACATCTGTCTTAGGATCCAACAACAGCCCTGGCCACACAGTGCGGCTACATGTAGTGTGGATGCAGTCAGCCTGCTGTAGGTTTGCTGGGTTGCAGTAGCGTGGATGTAATCCACTCCACACCACTGGCCTGGGTGCCAAGGATCCTTTCTGCAGCTGACATATTTAGCAGCATGATAAGAGTCCCAGGCTGTTTCTGAGAACTGGTTTAAATCATGGCAGTGGAAGTCCCTAAGCCCTATCTATAAAGTGTTGTCTAGCCGCTGAGCAGCACTCCAATAAGCAGGGTTTGTTACTCTTCAAGCCAAGCTGCTATGTAAGACTCAGAAGTAGCAGAGCTCTTGCTTTCATGGGGGGAGGATTCAGGAATAAAATGGGGCTGTAGGTTTTAGAGCATTTGGGTGACCCCTTGAAAACTCTAAATTGCTAAAGTTGCAATTAATCCCAAATTACCAGCTACAAATACTGTTCATAAACTAGGTAAATGAGCTGGGAATACAACAAATTTTGAGTAGCAGCTTCCTGTGTGGCACTCTTAGCACACCTTATCAGCTCTACCATGAAGATATACAGCCCCTACAAGCCATACAAAAAAAGGAGCCTGGCCATGGAAATTATTTCTTCGGCAAAGAACTTCGCCACTGTAATCACAATAATACACCAAAATACTGGGGAAAAGAATCCCAGAGCTCAATCACATGTTATAAGAAAAAACCCTGAAATCTGCATACTTGCTTCATTATGTCCCCTCAGTTCCTGGATCAGACTTGAGCAAACAGATGATGCTTATTTACTTGTGAAACAAAGTCTGTAAAAAAAAAAAAACAACCAGGATTTCACAAAGCCGAAACTATGCCATTCGAAACACCACAGACTGAAGTCTATTGCCAAACACAAGGCAAGATCCTGGGGGATGCCAGGGGACTGCAACTCTGGAAGCTGTGGTATCCTCAGCCACAGGACAGATGTGCCTGAAGGGCAGGAACAATGGAAGTTGGTGCAAATTACTCAATTGAATTTCAAAGAAAGAAAAACAATTTTCCTATAAATAAGGAACTGTTCAGCAAGCTCCAGTGCGAGGAAAAGCTGTTGTTTTCTTAAGAACCTGCAGAGCACATTCCTTAGAAGTTACTGAAAGGTGAAGTTCAGTAATTGAAGTATCAGCTGGCAGTCTGATACTTTTCAACATTGATTCAGTTGACTCCATTTTGGACATACAGCTTCGGGTGGAAAAAAGTATCATTTGCAGATGCATGTGTTGATCCGACTACAGAGTAATCCTTGCAGACTAGCTTAGACTAGGCAGCTAAATTCTTAGGCAAACGGAATTTGATGATATGAATCCTCGTCCAAGTGATTCAGTTACTTAAACCTTCTGTTGGTCTGAAACAGGAAACGCAGGAGAATACACAGGTGCCATATATGGAGGAAGAGGCCTTATGGAAGTCACAAGTTTTAGGAATGATCAAGAGAATTGACAGCATCCACTGCTCTGAGCACTGAGATACTTCAACATGCTGGCAGAAAAGATCCACCATCCTTTTTCAGTGCTTGAAAAGTGGGCAATGCATTAGAGATTGGGCACTCTCTAAAAATGCTTTCTCTCCTTTGTCACTTGACAGCTGAACAGTTTTCAGGGTTGCTCAGTAACCCAGACACCTGGGTTACATCCCTCCTTATGCCAGAGTTTGCTGCCCAGAAGGGAGCTTGGAGCTCCGGGAAGGAGCCACTGAGCACATGCCTCTTCGAAACTTGGCCACCGATGATAATGGATGAGGATAATGAAGCACTGGGACAAGTCATCCAGGGACCATGGGAATCTCTAAGCTCTGGGGTTTTCAAGACCCAGCTGACAAAGCCTTAAGCAATGTCGACTGAATCCAGCACTGGCCCTGCTTTGAACAGAAACTTGCACCAGATGACTTCCTGTGGTCTCATCCAACCCAAATGACTGAATCTGCAGTGAGTGTGGGAACTGTTGGTCCAAAGAAAAGCAGGTAAGAGGCTACTCAACCCTTTAATGTAGCTATAGCACTCAGGTACGAGTTTGGATACTCGGGGGAGACTCTAATGTAAACACAGAAATGATCCTGAAAGCAAGAACTCAGCTGAGCTGTTGCATACCTGAGCAACACATGTAACATCAGGCTCATAAATGAACGAGGTTCATTAAATGTCATATACATCAGCCTAGTATTAATTTCTCACTATTCTGAAAAAAGATCTTATTAATATGGATGTGCTATAGAGTGCTGATGCTCAGAGTGACACATAAAGCATAACCTTGAGCCTAATCAACTCTGTTTTACTTAATTTGCAATCAGACATGTCAGATCCAAGGTAGCTCCACACAGAAATTCCTGCATGGTAGGAAACCTAAATCAAGGCCTGTAGAAGTATAGTTGCCACCACTAAACTGATGAGCCCAGAGCTGCAACCAAACAGGACCCCTGCAGGTGTCAGGGTGGCACTCACTGCTTCACCATACAGATAAGCTGCTTGTGGATAGCTGAGAGTTAACTGAATGATATTCCTCCTTTGAAGGGCAAAACAATGCTATATTAATTAGTAGCACTAATACTATTGGATTGCATTTTATGCATTTTGCAAGCACCAAATCTGGATTAAATCACACACACACTAGCTGTTTAACCACTTTCGTAACACAGATGCTGTACAATTAGAAGTTCTTAAAAAGATGGGGAGTGGGACTGTGCTAAGCAACGCACAAGCAATAACACAGGCCTCAAAAAACAGAACAGAAAAAAAAAAGAAGGAAAGAAGGTGAAAAAAATCACCATTAACACAGCATAGGGCTGAGATGCAGAATTAATAAATGGTGTGTGAAACTTCCAAAGCAAATTGAAAACAAACCTCACTAGATTTAAAAAAAAAAAAAATTCAACATAGACCATTTTTTCTCTTGATTTCATAACAAAAATGTATGTACATAAAATACAGTAGGTCGCTTTACAGGCATGGACCACAGAGATCAAATTCTATATATAGTATTTATATGCCCCAAATTTCATCATGAGAAAGACTTTACAAAAGCCACAGGGAAATAAAAAGAAACATAACAAAACATTTTGTAAAAACAGTTACTGGCAGCACATGTAGCAATTACTAAGTTATTTGATTTTTGAAAGTAAAAAGCAAATTAAGAACAATGTATCTTTCCATATTCTAAAACCATTCACTTCTATATTACAGAATCAGCAAAACTGAAGAATCTTCTTGTATTACGTACCTTCAAGAGAGATGAGGAAGGCAAGAATTATTCATCATGCATGGCACATACTTGTTAGAGTTAACATGTACACCCGATCTCACAAATTGTATTCACTTCACAACATCCTACTGAAGAGAGATCATAGGGGTAAAAAGAAAACCCCAACACTTTACTGAAGACATTTTTGTACAAGTGCACAAAATTAAGTTAGTTATTGTAGGACAGATACCTTTTTTCATTTACAAAATGAGTTTTTCTTGTAGGGAATTTTTAGATCTGTATATAGGTTAATTGTGGGAAGACTAAATAGAAATACAACAGCAAGAGCATAATTGGAAGGACTCCTTCTTCTGCTGAGTTTTTATTAATGCCAATGATTTGCAAGGCAAGACTTTGCAGAACTAAAGTTAGTTTTGCACAACCGGCCATCATGAAAGTCAAAAAGCTGAAAGACTGACCTTTTTGGGGAGAGAAGGTTTTCTTCTTTGTTTTATTTCTTCAGTATGCCTTCTTGAAAAATGTGATTCTTTAATTCTTGATAAGTCATTGCTCTTCAAAACCTCCTTAAGTAATTTTCACATTCACAGCTCAAAGAAGCACAACCTTCTAAGAACAATCAAATTACGTGACTCAGTCTTTGAGAACTGCAACATTCATCCTTTAGCTGTCTACATCTCCCAAAGGAAAACTTCATACTAATTAAATGTCAAAATCAAACAGAGTTAAAAGTAAAAATCCAAAACACTCCAACACGAAAAATTGAACCTGATACTTGAAATTTTTCATTCACTGATATAACGTATTATATTAGACACTGTTAGTAAAAACCAGTAGTGGTCAGGGCTACATTCCTGCTACAGCTGTTACTGCAGCTCGACAGGTAACATTTGTAGTAAGCAGCAGTTTCTCTTAAAAGTGCAGGCTCCGTGAGTAAAATGGTAAATCCTAAGAAGCCAGTCACAAATCTCAGTGCCCCCTTTGTACCACATAATTATAGACAGGTCCACCCAAGTTCACGAGCAAGTGCTCATAAACGCATCACACCCAACCAAGAATTTAAAAAACACGCCAGGAGGGAACATACCTTTCCTCACCTAAACTGAACCTTGTAGAGCTAACCACACTAAGTGAAACAGTAAGAAAGCTGCCCAGCATTATGAGATTTGTGACAAAATACAAAGCTGACAACTCTGATTTCCTCACTGATGTAAAGCTCAGTGTCACCAGAGTTGAGAAGGCTGTATATGCCATGCAGATTGCACAATCAGCGGCATGGCTGCAGACTGCATTCCTGCTGACAAGGCAGGGAAAGAGCCAGAGGCATTTCCACCAGGCCAGACAGGCTAACAACTGCTGGCCAAGAGCTGTCACAGCCAGCCAGCTGGGATCTCCTTCTCTCTGGCCAAGCGGAGAGAGTTTGCTATTCCAGTTGTCTCCAGGACGAAAAGAAAACCTTAGGGTCCTTTTCACAGATTATGTAGGTACACAAAATGGCTGGTCAGCTGTGGAGGAAGGGCGTGCAGAGTGCACTCAAATGTGCTCCCAGCATATTGCCAATAACACCTGCTACATCAGCTGTTACAAACCCAGAGTTAAAGGTCCAAGCACTCCTCCTCGACTTGTTTCTCTTTTTCCCTTCACAGTCAATCCCTGCGTAATACACAGCAATCTCAGGCTGAATCCATGATGCATGCCGAGCACACTGTGTAAAACCACTCAACATCTTTATGAAGAGACCTCAGCCAAGCCGTATGTAACCTGCCAAGTCCAACACATCACATCAGCTTTCAGTCAGAACACAGAAACATCTAAGTCTCCTGATTGCTTAAAGATTTTTTAACCATGGGATTATGCTGTCAGTGTTTCTTGCATTTAACCTACGCCTATGTTTTGACAAACACCAGCAGAGTTGGACTAAGAATTCCAAGTTTCCTACAAAAAAGCCAACAAAAAAAACTTCTGACTCCTCAAGGAAAAAATAGCAGCGCTTGAAAATCTAAAAGTAGACTAACACTACAACTGACTGCTGATAATTATTTACAATAGAAATTCCTGGTTTTGCTTAATTCCACTGTCAGACTATCCTCACAATAACAGCTTTGACGTGCTTGATCCACACTTCAGGTAGAAATAGTAGTATTTGGCTTATCAATTTAATCTGCAGAAATTATTTCCATTGTTCCATGTATATGGAAAAGTGAACTAATAGAGCTGACTTCAGAAGTCCCTTGTCCCACGAGGTAAGGGTAAATCTGAGCCATGACAAACAACTTGCCATCCTTTGCGATGAAAATCCACATGAAGAGTTTCTATAAAAGTTGAAAATTTAAAAAGTTGTAAAATCAATTAGAAATCAGTTAGAGACTCAAAGAAGAGCAGATCAGCCAAGCAATGGTCTTATAGGTACTCATGCTACCAGTTACACAATAAGCATTGGCTTTATTCCAACAATGCTTCTACCAATAACACCCACAGACTCTGCCTGAACACTCGATACCTACTGATGGAAAAAAAATACACCCAAGACTTCAGACTCCAGAGGTGAGCTCTCACCAGCTATATACATCAGCAGCAGTACAAGAAGGACATTGAGTTGCTGAAATGTGTCCACAGAAGGCCAAAGAAGCTGGTGCAGGGTCTGCAGGAGTGGCTGAGGGAACTGGGGCTGTTCAGTCTGGAGAAAAGGAGGCTTGAGGGGAGAATTTATCGCTGAGGAGAGACCTTATGGCTCTCTAAAACTAACTGAAAGGAGGTTGTAGCAAGGTGGGTGTTGGTCTCTTCTCCCAAGTAACTACCAATAGGACAAGAAGAAATGGCCTCAAGCTGCACCAGGAGATGTTTACATTGGATGTTACGAAAAACTTCTTTACCACAAGAGTGGTGCAGAACTGGAACAGGTTGCCCACGTAAGTGGTGGAGTCTCATTCCCTGGATGAGTCCAAAAATAGCGTAGACATGGCACATGGTTTAGTAGGCATGGTGGTGTCGGGCTGATAGCTGGAAAAGACCTCAAAGATCACCAAGTCCAACCTTAGTGATTCTATAAGTGGACTGACCAACAATGCTACTGCAATTATATTAAACTACAGTACTCAATGACCATATGCAATTGAAGCTTGCTCTATAGTTATTTTACTCATAAAGCATTTATAGCAGCAGCGGTTTGTTCCACATGCAACTGGACATTTGGTAGTTATAGGACTACGCCAACCTATAAAATTAAGAAGTATAGGCATCTGTGCAGCCATGTATAATGAAGAATCAATGAACAACTTCTCATGTTACACCAAGGATACCCCCAACAAACGCAGCAATTTTTTAACCACAAGAAAAATTGAGTGAAGGCTACAATAGACATAAAAACATGAGGATAACTGTAACCATCTCTCAGTACGAAAGAACCAAAACATTTTAAACTTTTTTGAATATATACCTCTCTGTTTTACATTCTAAAAAAGAACAATAACTAGAGAGCTGATGCTGTTTGCAATACTTTTAAGCCTCACCACTTAGAAGTTTCCTCAAGTAGAAAATACCCCGCAGACAAAAATACAGGAAACTTTTCTTTTATTTGAGGTGGAGGAAAAAAAAAAAGAGCCATTGCATATCAGAAAAGTGTTTAAAGTTGATACAGACACCTCAGGAGATACCGAAACCAAATTCTGCTGCTATTTTAATTCCACTTGTACAAGTAATGCTTAAGACAGGTGGATGGCACAATCACATATTTTAAGCACTTTCAGTTGTCTGAAAGTTATGAATTCTAAAAAGTTGGCCTACATGTTAAATATTCATGTATTGCATCACTGCAGACAAGAAAAAATAACTTAGAAATTGCTAGGTGGCTTATTTATTAACAGCAGCCAACATGTCATACAGCAGCCTTCTGCCTGTCCTGGCTGGGCACAAAATAAGTGCACAGAGAAAGGAGAAGAAACGTAGAAGTGGAAAGGATGTGCTAAGCAGAGAAGATACAGACGGCAAAAGTATCCTCACAATTATAAAGAAGATAAAAATCTTGGAATAGTGGAAAAGAATATACATAGGACAAACAATACACTGGACTCTGCTGCTTCTGAGTAGCTGTACACGTATGTTAATCACATTTTAGCATGATTAGAATTGTTTTTTTCCTTATTGAGAGATGTCTGTTTCCATATCAGAGGTTATTCACCTTCTCTTCAAGAAATCCAGAAGCAATGGTAATTTCACGAGATGCACTTTTTGTTCAAAGTGAATAATGCAAGTAACCACACAAGAGGGACTAATGCAGAGTACTGTGGGAAAGCATTCTCAGGAAGTAGAGGAGAGATTAAAAGCCTTCTGATGTTATGATAGCACATTAATAAAGCCACTTTTCCTCACCTGTTGTCATCATTCAAAGGGAGGGAAGTGGACACAGAAATAGTAGGGTGTTGAAACCAGGTTAAAAGGTGTTGCAGGATGAGGACTGTGTCCATACTGTAGACAAGACAGCAAAGCGAAAGCCTGGAGACCACCTCATCTAAGAAGCCCAATTTCATCCGTCATTTACACTGGAAGTGCGAGTGATGGATCACTTCTGTAATGTGATAACAGTCACAGGCTATTTGAATCATATCCAAGATGTCCATCTTCCTGTGGTGTCCACATCAATAAAAGTAGATGACAAAACTAAAGAACTTATGTGCATGCCAGTTGCTCAAATAAAACGGAATTTTCTCTCCCCATCTCCCCTCCCCCATATGTTTTTGCCCCAAACTTCAAAGTTTTATTTGCATTCATACAAAATCTGCTTACAGTCAACTTCACCACGATAGTGGAGCTTCCCCCTCCTCTCCCCCACCCCCAGACCAAGACACAAAACAAAGCTGGCCAGGTGTCTCTAAACCACAGAGCCAGCTGCTTCTAACCAAGCTCACAGGAAATAGCAAGGAAAATATTCAGCATTTGACACATCTGGAACAGATTGCAGAGTCTCTGAAAACAGTGTCCCAATTCCCTTCCTCCTGCTGATGAGATTTCAGGCTACCAAACTCCTGCACTAACTATAGAGGATTAGATAGCGTATGTACATTTTTAACCCTACATATTCTGTCTGTCCAAATGAGAATTTTTCAGTTATTCCAGAAAAAAACCAACCAAACAAATATCCGTATGAAGCCCTCCATAGTGGAACAAACAGAAATAAGTCAATCAGAAGTCTGCTATTTAATTTGGGAAAATCAATATAATTGGGAAATAGTACTAGTTGACATCAGTAAACATAGAAAATTAATCAATACTGTATGCTTTGTACAGTTGTATCAAGTCATTAGAAGAAACACCCTTACAGCTTGTTGCCACAAAACTTGAGATGAAAAGGAGAAGAGTAGAGAGGATTGGTTAGTATCAATTTTGCCAAGTAATTTGTCTATAATTCCACGTTGACACAAATAGCGCAATGTGCATTTTTCAACGTGAAATACAAAAACCAAAAAGCGTCTTAATTAGCAAAACAAAGCAGTGTTTTATTATCCGCTTCTTTTTCATATGGACAATGAATGCAGAAGAACACAGAAATAAACAGGTAAGTTTAGGAGAAAATCCCAATTAGATATTGAACTTAGCACTTAGTTTTATTCTTTCCATAAAAGGCTGGGAAGCAGAGGTGCCCCTAAAATTTTAGTCACTTTCAGTTTCCCTGAAAGATTAAGAAAATGAATAACGCAACCAATTTACAAATGTATATTTTAAATATTCATTATAGATACAAAACTGAATACAGCACTACCTTAAAACAATATAAACTTCACGGATTTTAGTATTAGTAATTAAAAGGCAGAATTCTAACATAAAAGGAAAAACTGGAGGAAAGTATTTGGATCTTTTTTTCCTCAAAGGTGCAACCAACAACCAATGTATTTCTGCAACAGATTCCAGTTGTAAAAAGGACTGAGAGATGTAGTCTCCTACTTAAGGAGAAGCAAAAATTTCACAAACTTAAAACGAAACCACACGTGCGTGAACAGCAGACAGTACCCCTTAAAGAGATGATGTTTATCAAAGAGTAACGATACACCTTAAATTAATACTGTGAGAGATGCAACACACAGTTTCTACTTTCAGAGCTTTAAGAGTAAGTTGTTTGGTGTTTTTTTTCTTCATAGATTATTTCCAAAATTAGCTCAGATTTAAATTAGTTTATTCTTAGGAAATGGCGAAGTATTTATCCTAAATAAGCATAGCAAGATAGCTACATGACATTTTTTTGAGAAGCCCTCAGGGTGGATGGTGCATTTATACTAAACTTAGAACTTTTTAAACAGAGCCAGTGTTATAACCCAGGGAATACATTTATAATACTCTGAGGAACAAAGGTGCACCAACGAGGATTCAACTGCATAGCCAAGGACTAGCAATGTAAGGCTGTCCATCCCTGTTAATATGAACAAACTCTATCTTTTAATGGGATCATGCATAAAAATAATGCATTTTTAGGCTCAACTATATTTTCAGGCCCAAACTATTTAATAATAATTCACATGAGGAAAGTTAGGATGAGAAACAACTGAATACCTTTACCTCCAAAATTACATCTAATAGTAACAATACCTTCAATGGCCACTTAACAAAAAATACATAAGTAGCTCTAATATTAAACAAAATTTAGAGAATATGCTGTTACAAAATATATTTTGATGTATTTTCTAAGAAGCAATTCAAACAGTCATTTATGCAGAGTTATTTACATGGGACTCAAAGTGGGGTATCAGTTTTAAGTAAACTTAAACTTTGTTATTATTTTGTTATTATTCAAACTTAAATATTGGTTTGAATTTGATAAAATATTGGAGAATACAAGGTGGTAACAACAAGGAGCTTTGGGTTTTAGTAAACTTAAAAATGCTCTACACAATCATTAGGTGAATCTAAATCATATAAAAAGCTATCTGAACTGGTTAATCTGAACCATTTAATGCACTCCATTGTACTCAAAGTTCAGATCAACAATCAGTGGCACATACACGCTGTGAAATAAGCTACCACTTAAATCTTTTAGATAAAACAAGCACAGATTAATCGAGTCTGACTGTACCTAATCTGTACTAACAGATGGTTTGTTCTTACTTCAATACTATCTTTTAAATAAGCACATATACAAATGTGCTATTATAAAACAAAAGGCAGCAATTATAAATATTTACTAGAATGACTAGAATTGGCATTTCAGCATAAACCATCCTGTCATTTGTTTTTGAAGTCGTATCTTCACTAATTTTTCTTCTGATTTTAGTAGTCTTCTATCCTATTAACTCAGAGGGTTACAGATCATCTGGAAGTTTCACACTGGTATAGGAAAGGAATGTCTGTTCGACGCAGTCTGGAGATAAAGAAAGAGTTGTACTTCAGTTCATCGCAGTGATTCACTAGAACTAACATTGCTAACTGACATTAAACCTAGAAGAAGCAAAGCAGCAGCCTTTTTCCCCCAAACATCACACGATGGGAGAAAAATGTAAGAACTTAGTACTATTTTGTTATCATTTCAAGAGTACCTGAGAATATTCTGTAATATCAGAGGTAACATCATTTATTAAAACTAAATAGTTACTGCAGAGAAAATTGCTTGTCTATGCAAGAACAATGACATTTAAGTGGGACAGCAATTAATTTTAATTTCTTGTTTCAATACTTGAAATACTTCAAACAAAGGAGAAATTTACATGTCCAGCTCTCTTAATGGATCTTTATGAGCCCATACATCTCACTGATGCTCATAGGTAAAGGAAAAAAATTCAGAGCCACTGAAATCAAATCGGAAAACTCATTAACTTCAGTTACTGCTGAACTAAACAGTGCTTTGCCCCAAAGCAGAATTTTAACAGCAGCAAAAAATCCCAGGCCACATTATCCTACACTCTCATTCTGTTCAAGGTACAGTTTTCAAACACCACCTAATACTAATCATTATTTTTGAAATCATATTTTTACATTTTATTGCCCTGAAAACTACAGATGTTCAGTTTCATCTCTACAAATTTCAGTATTTTCAAGAGGTTACAATATTAAAGAAAAGGAGACATATATAACTACTGTAAAAACAAAATAGTGCCATGTAGATACCTATTTAGGCTGGTTATTAATAGGCAATACATGTCTTTGTTACTTAACTTACCACATAATTTTGACAAAATTGCACATTGAAGATATTATGTTTCAGTTATATTAGCAGATTTCTTCCATGATCAAGAACTATATTGTAAGGCACAAATAATTATTAGGTGTTTTTAAATGTGTATCACTGTCTTATATAAAAGGAATCATTCTTTTATAGGCAAATACTGTTTCAGTTTTTTTCAAGTTTTGATAATGTGTTGCTAGATACTTCATATTTGTCCTGTGAACAATATGGAAAAAAGTTATGAAAATCTGCTTTATTACAGCTACCACAGCTTCTCAGTTAAGTCAGAATGTAGTGTTTAGGCACTACAAGTAAACTGCAGAGTAATGAAAATGCTACAGAACTTATTTCTAGGCTTAGATTTATCTCACCATGCAGTTTAAGTAAAAAAAATTAAACACAGAGACCTGTGGTTTAAGTTACACAGTGAAGTCCAACAGATCCACCTAATGGATAAAAAGTATAAAAAAAATAAAAGAAGTGGATGTGTGCCAGACTGATTAGTCAGCTACCTGAAGGATATATAAAGCACATTGTTGGATACACAATAATCATACTTGTACATGACTGTCTTAATCCAGTCATGTAAAGAGAGACAATACTCATCTACTGTTTGCATGTTCAGACCCATGTCAATCAGACTTTATATGCAAGAAGATTAGTGCTTCCTAACTAGCTGACAGCAGGTTGACTACTAAAGCCAGTTTTCCAGCACAAAGGACAGTATCCTGATAGGCAGCAGATACCGTTTCTTGCTTAGGAAAAATAACAGGTTCCTCTTCACTTTTGTTACTGAACATGAGCTCCAGGGAGGACTAGAGGCAATGAGGATGTATTATTTATGTTCTAATTTCATGATTTCAAGAGATTTCAACTATCCAAGTCCACACAGAATATATATAACATTCACGACAGATGTTCAAAAACCATGCAACTCCTGTTCTGTGACAGAAGTTTGATTATTTATTTTTATTACAGGTATTTAATTCTTCTCAGTTTTCCTGGGAGAGATAACCTTTTTTCTGACTACCCTCAGTACAATTTGCTTACCTTCAGTACAAGAAAAAAAATCTTGTTCTGTGAGCAGCTGCCATGCTTTCAGACATATTTCTGACTTTAAGATAATTAACAAAGCCTCGGAAGAACAGCAGGAGTCCTGAAAGTGTAGAAAACGCACAAAATGAAGTATATCAACCTAAGTACATGCTATCCCACATTATTATTACTAAAATAATTTTTTAAAATCTAGATTATACGAAGTAAAGAGAGGTTTTAACGTATCATCCACAAATTCAACAAAGAAGTCTGCTTTTATCTTGTGATATTATGATACAGTCTTACAGAAGGTTTTTCAGAAATTTTACACTGATTCTGGATTCAAGTATCACCTGCTAAAAAAGCTGCATGAAAAGAACTTAAATATAAGAAAGAAAGGAACACATGCTGCACATTCCCTTCAAGTAGAATTCTCCAAATAACTTACTAGTATGTCAGAAGACTACCCAAATAAGAAAATGGTCTTTCAGAAACGTGTAAGATAAATGTACTGCATGTCAGAATGTGGGGCGGGCAGGGAATACAGACAGTACAGACTGCTCTAGTAACAAGCCAATAATAAATTATAGTAGATTACAGCTTGAGCATTAACTACCCAGTAAAATGTATCTGTCCAAGAAGAGGAATAACAGTTGATTTAAAGAAAATTACTTAATATGTGTTATAATTACTTTTTTTGGTCAAGTCCACATTTCAAATTATTTTTAAATATTTAAATTTAATGGTATTTGAAAGAATATTTCAGCTCTGATAAGAGGAACAAGAGATACAGAATACTCACGCAGCAGTTACAGCTGTGAAAAAGGTAATCTCTAACATGTTAACATAACTTTACCAATTCAGAGATTCGCTGTACTTCTGAATAAACAAACCCAGAAAAACACATTGTTGCACAGCGGACACAGATCTTTGGTCCATTTCTGCTCCACTAAGTAAACGGCAACAAATTAGTTATTTCAACAGTTGGATCAGGGAGAATCTAACAGAAATAAAACTAGCTGGTCAAAGAGTTGGGGAGTTGAAATCCAAATTTCACATCCAGTGAAGCGAAGCATGAGTCCAGAAAGCAATTTTCCTAATTTAATGAACACACAGGTACCTTGAAGATAAATGTTTACGTGTATACATACACACATACATTAAATTTCAAAGGTTCAAATGAAAACCTAAACTGCAGCTTAACAAGTTTAGCAAAGGATTTAATCCTTTTCATCCTTACCATCTAATAAACAATCTCTATGGTCACACTGATGTTTTGCTATGTGATGCACTTTTTCTTCCTGCTGTCCAGCTTGAGACAGATTTTTTTTTCCTACACTCATTTCTTCTCTAAATCCTTTTTGCTTGTAAAGTTTTACTTGCTTTTTGCTTTTTTGAAACCCAAAACCTCATTAGGACACGTACACACAAACAAAATCCCAAACACAAAGAATGCTCTGCTCACCACTAGAACTTTGACCTAAGCCAGATACACTTCTGTGATTAAGGTGAATTCTTCAGAGAGAAGAAAGCAGTAAGATCTGGATCAAAAGTTTACTACAGAAGCTGTTACCCAAACAATACAAAAGATGGTCGCACATTCAACAAAAACAGCTGAAATAGCAAAAGGTGGGCAGCAGCTCTAAAGGTGCCTGAAAACATACTTCTTGCATTACACATGTTGGAACACCAGTCCAAGTTCAACCCATATTTTATATTTCTCTGTTTAGTGAAGAAAAAAACCAAACTATTTCCATTTTGTTCCTTAAAAAGAAAAATTGGCTAACATTTAAATTTAAAAATCAGAATTCTCTCCCTTCAATTTGTTCGCTGTACATGACAGCTCCTTGAAAGCAGACCACTTCACTTTTCCATGAAGCAGACTTTTCGAGATGCTGAAAGAAAGGAAGGGAGGAGAAACAACAGGTGAACACCAGAAAAGAAGACAGCAAAAGGTGGACTCAAGTGTGTCAAAGGACTATGCAAAAGAAAGAATCCAACTCAGTTCATTCAGCTCTGAAGAGATGCAGGACACACTACTTTGCATGCTCTAATGGGCAACAATTACATACAGATCTAGTTGGCAGCGGTCCTGCAACTTGATAATACTCCTCCATGTCCTGCTAAGTAGCTCTATTGGGTTAAATCCTTCTATGGTGTTCTAGCAATCTCAGTATATTCACTTTATCAGTTTAAAAAAACACTGTTGGCATATGTCCTGTGAGACACTCATGAGACAAGGGTATGTTAACTGCTGGATGAATACCACACGCCTCACAGTGCCTACTATTCCAAGGCATATTATAAATTTCCTGAGTTTAAGAAAAAAAAACTCTTCGAACAGGTAAGTCTGAGAATATGGCTTTCCTAAATGTAAGTGAGCTAACTTCTGAACAAGCGCTGCGAAAGTAAAAAGAGGAACTACAAACGCACAGCTTTTTCCACACAGTGGGGGAAAATGTTAGGGGAAGAACATGCTACTTTCATCCAACTGACGCAAGTGTCAAACCTCAGTCTTGGGTACTTCAAGGGTTCGTTTTAATTAAAGATTTATCTGGAGATGTTTGTCCTTGTAAAGAGTCATTTCACTTCCTACTTAAATACAATCACGTCAAACAGAATATGAAAGCATTCACAGGACTGATGCTGTGATGTGTTAAACATTTGCAGTTTCTGTATATCTTAAGGAACCAAGTGCACAACAGTAAAGCAAGCTAAGTATTAAGAAGTCTCATGAATGCCCTCATATTTTATTAAAAGGCAGACAGAGAAAGTTTCAGGCAACACTATTTAAGGTTTCTGGCATTTCTTGTGAAATAAAAAAGTAAGCCACAGTCAGTGCTGTGCTTTTAAAAAAAAATTTACTCAACATTTCATTCTAACATTTGCTGTTAGCCATTACAGTCAACTGACTTAAAGGGAAGAGTGCCATCTACTGAATCAGCAACAGTTTTCTAAACGCTTCCAGAGCTAGAAAATAAAATGGATAGCAGCATTCACTCCGTAAAAGAAAATAATTCCAGATTCCATATTCAAATCAGAAAATCCGCAGTCAGAAAAAAGGTATAGTGGTTGGGGTTTAATTATCCTAATTAAAAACAAATAGAAGAGCAGAATTCAATGTGTATAAGAAAACAAAGGTGGGCAGACAGATTTCTTGAGAAAAAGCTGACATCATGGGAGCACTGTGATCAGAAAGCATGAAGCCATTCTCTTGTTCAAGTGAGAAACTTCTGATGCAACATGCATTTCAAAGGACTAGATAAAGGACATTTTGAGACCTATTTACAAGACAGCAGACTCCACCTTCCTAGAACAGCCACATATCTTAAATTTTAATACCCAACATACAGGTTTATACATGTAAGTACCAGGTTTTACTCACTTTTCGATATGTTTTCTACATAAAGCCAAAGTCTCATTACACAGTTCTGCACCCCTAGATTAGTAAAAGCAGTTTAAAAAGCACGAATTGCAAGTCTCACGTATGTACATAGTTACATATGCAGAACAAAACTTTTTGAGCTGAAAGTTTTTGTAATAGTCTGCAGTTCACAAAATACCACCACTATGGTAACTAGTGGAAATATATGGAAATAAAAAGACCACACAAAACTATCAGCAGCTAAAGAAAAACACACAGTTAAAATGTTACAGAAATCTTACTTACAATGACATGAGTCATCTTTAAGTACTTACACATCAAAACAAAAATGTTTTCAATTGCCACTTACCAAGTACAAGAAATATCCACCAAAGCCAGTATTGTCCATTGAAATATCCAGTAAAGTAATCTGAAAACTGAAATTCATACATGAGGCTTAGCTGCAGTAAGACAGATTACTAAGATACACTTAATGCACTATGCAAGCACAGAAAGCACACAGGAAAAAGCAAATTCAAATAAAAGTAATATATTCAACTAAAACACAAAACCTGTTATTTGTGCAGCAGTTTAACATGCAAATAACAATTCCAGTGTCAGTTGTTCTGTGGCAAAGTTATTTAAATTCTCTAAAATGTGTGGGTTTTATATAAAAAATATACATATATATTTAGAAAACCCTTGTATTACTTGCCAGAATCATCTGACATTTTCTGTTATAGCGAATCACCACTTGTTGATTTCCCTTTTTTCCCCTCAATGCCTGCTATCCCAAACACATTACAGCAGCCTGCTGCTTCAGATATTAACACCAAAAGCCACATTAGTTTAATCTTATCAGACAGGGATGTTCTGCTGACCCCTCAAAAGAAGAGCTTTTGACCTTCTGTATACCCCCTACTGTTAATCGCTGCCAAGAATACCAGCCCCATAAAGACCCCCAACTCATTAAAGTCTTTTCATTTTCAAACCAGCATTCAGTTCCCAGCAGTGAGCTGAACGCAACTAAATGAACCTTGAAGTGGCATTTCAACTGTTCCTGTTAGTGACCATGGTAGACAGTTTTGTCCTCCTTGTGATGTGGGAGGCAGATGGAGGGCAGGGTGTGATGGTTTCGGAGACAGGTATCTGTGCCTTTACCAGACTCCAGACTACATGCTTCACTGATAAAAAGGCTAATCAAATGTCTCCAAAACTCACATAAGTAGGAATGGGGAGATGTGTGAAAAGCTGCCGGAAGGAATAAAATAACCTATTTAGCAGCTTTGTACAGTTTTCATATATTTCCCATCCAGTTATTATTCAGTATTTTGTCATAGTGCTTCCATTTATCATTTCCAGGATATTTCAGCAGTGTCAACCGAGAAATCACATAATTCAGGCACGTGGTTCAGTTTATATTAAGGAAAAAAACGGGGAGATGCTGGGCCACATCTGCAACCAGATAAAAACCTAAATGTTTAAAAAACTCTAGATATAGCTGTCGGTTTTTTAAATTGAGTTACTGGGCACCGAGATCCACATTTTCTCCAGAATAAAGTCAGATCATGTGAATTCTTCAAAGGTTTAATCCTGTACTGTATTTGTTTCTATAGGCAATCCATGAAAAAAGTACCAGGAAACAGAAATGCTAAATTGAACTACAAAATTGATATTTACATTATCCCTATATAAATACTAGCATTTCTATGATTTGGCAGAGTAAGCATTTCATATTTTGACACTTCATTAAAATATCAAATGAATACTCAGTTCCCAGAAAGCTGACAACATTATTAATCCTATCTCACTTGACAGTCAGTATTTTCAATTCTCTAAACTTTTCTACCAATAAAATTGTAACTTCAAAAAAAGTGTATTTAATTGGAAAGGTTTACTAAAACCAGCAAACAAATAAGGGCCTACATGCATTACTCACACATTCTGTATGCAGAAGCAGTCATGTCTCTACAACTTCCCCAACAGCAAAATCGTGCTTTTATGGGCCTCCCTCCCAATAAAAACTGATAGAGAGAGCACATATGTGAACTCGGACTGTTCAGACACTATAAAGTATTGTACTACTGACCCTGAATGAGAAAGGGCAGCAGAAGCCTTTGGAGGAGCTTGAAACAAAGGAATAGAACAATTTTGCGCACACATGTGTGATTGTGTTTCACCATTATAACAAAACTGTTGACATACACCTCACAAGCTTTCTGTTATTGTCTCTAGAAAGGGACACAACACAGGAAGACAATCTTCACTATGAAAACTCTCCACCCCTTAGGTCTTGGAATTGGTCAGCTCTAATATTTTAGAATTAGTAACAAATAATATACAAGAATTTAAATATAGCATAGATAACAGTTTTAGCACATATTAACTTCTATGTTTGTTATGGGCACCTTTCCAAGCCGAGAGGAATAATAAAACTAACATGAGCTTTCAACCTGTTTAGTACGCCTTAAGGGAAGCTGAAAATACCCCCAGTGAATGTATAGTTGAAAAATTCATGTCTTCTCACTCCCTTTAAAATAAATTTCATCCCAAACTCTGCATTAGAACTAAAGAAAGGCCACGCAATTTTTTCTTTCTACAACCCTCGTACTACTGTGCTAAGACCAAATCAAGTTTAGGTATTAGCATACACACACGGAAAAAAAAATCAGAATTGGTAGGGCATAAAAGAAAACTAAGTTATCCAAGATCTCTTTCTTCATTAGACAGGATAAGATTTTAAATGCTGTATCTGACAGACATGTAGAATACAAGTTCAGAAACAATCATTATACTTCATCTAGCAACCCCTTTGTTAAGCAACTCCCATTTGGCTAACACACCTTTCTAAAAACAGCATGAAATTAGGCATCTAAAATAGTAAAAACGTGACTAACTTGATATTCAATTTTTACTTGATTCAGTATGTATCTTATAAGAAATAAAAGAACCAGATACAAGGAAGAAATGTTCTCATCCCCCAGCTCTGACAGGCTGAACTATCTATAAATATTTCATATATGACACTATAACGCCAATGACATTTTAGGTACGTCCTTCACTTCTGTATGCTTTTAAATATTTGCACAAAGAATGAGTCATTTTGCATTTATTTTGGTGAAATGATGAACATTAAATGCTATGTCAGATAAAAATAGATTTAGCATCATCATTAGTAAGCATATATGAATGTATAGCAAGTAAATTCCCTACTGAAGCGGTAGTTAGAGAAAATTCTAGGCATTCTGTTATGTACTGGAATTTAATAGAGTGATTTTTATGCCATTATTATATATCCTTGAATAAACTGTTATGGTTTGGTTCTACAAACAGAATCTGTACAATGCGACACAAGAAACGTACCCGTACAATGAGAATCCATTTGATCAGGGAGAGACCAAATCCACAGATTGCACCATACCTTCCAGCTATGGTATTTGTTATACAGAAGGATAAACAAAATCCAATCCAGTTGAAAATAAACGCCACTATAAAATACAAGAAACAGTAGCTTCTGTTAATCTGTATAGCTAAGCAAACAGACTTAACATTAATTTCACTTCTAAACTAATAAAGATATGCTTACACAGTCAGTAATTCCCTTCCCGTAATTCAGGCTTTCGGAGATTGACTTTGAACCCAGACATTCCCCATGGCATAGTCACTTAATAACAAAGCAAATGGTAAACAGCCTGGAACCTACTACTTTAAACAAGAGAAAATTCCAACATAAAAGAAAGTAGTACATTGCTACAGAAACCTGACCAGATGACACTAGACATCAAGGGTAAATGCAAACAAAGGACTACAACATACACGACTTGGATTAAAACAAATTAAAAAAATCTTGCTACACTTCCATAACCAAAAAGGGTTATATGCACACATACAAGCATGCATCAAGGCTGCATATTCAGCTTTATCCAGTTTGGATCAAATAGAATAAAAGTATCTGCTCCTGCTCTGCAAACAGAATAGAAATGAAGATATGTTGAGAAGGTGAAGTTCCATTGCTTATTATCTTCTCTTTTAGATCTATATTCAAGCATAACATATAAAAAGCCTTGGAAGTTTCACACAGAAGATTAAGAGATCAAGAAACAAAAAGGACACTGAGCATAACTACCACTGTTACTTCAATTAACACTTTTAGACAACTCCAAAGTTTTACAATTTAAAGTTTCAAATCTGCATATGTACTTGGCAATCAACATCATCTGTATTGACTTCAGTTTGTGTACGTTAGGTCACAGCGTGGGAATTCTCAATTGCATGATGTCCCAGCTTTGAGAGCATGGGCAACTAAAAAGAAAACCACCAAACATAAGAGCTAGGGCAGCTGGTGGAAGACAGTAATTCAGGAGTTCTGGAGAAGACAAGATGGTGGAAAACTGAAACCATTTGGGACTTCCATAATTAACACAAAGCAGCAGCAAGCAGGAACGGAAGGGGAGCAGAGGGAAACAAAACACCTGCACACAAATCCTACACATAAACCCCAAAACTTACAGAAAAAAACAAAGCGTACATAACAATCAGACAATAAATCATCACAGGAAAAAAAAAGCCTGTCTTTTCAATAGAAGTTTGAACACTTACGGTAAAACATCAGGAACAGAAAATTGCTCAACAGTTTTCTTAAATAAAAGCCAAATTGGGAGGATTATTTATAAATAGTCACTTTTTTTGTAATTTAAAACCTTGTTGCAACTCCAACAATCCACATGAAGGTGCAATGATTTGCCCACAAATGCAAAATCAGTCTGTAAAATTGCAGTGGGATTCCATAAACTGTAAAGAAACTGAAGTTCCAAGAGAAATTTTGGAAGACTTCACATCAGCAGTTATTTTGTACAAGTGGGGGAACATTTTGCCTCAGACAGAGCAAGATGGTGGCAATGAGAAGGTTTACTTTCATGCTGATTCCCTTGTGAGGAAGCAGTAGACTGCAATGAGGTCTCCCCTCAGTCTCTTCTCCAGGCTGAACAGACCAAGTGACTTCAGCTGCTCCTCATATGGCTTCCCATCTAAACCCTTCACCAGCTTTGTGTCACTCCTCTGGACACTCTCCAGTAGCTTTATATCCTTTTTATACTCTGGTGCTCAGAACTGCACACAGTACTTGAGGTGGGGCTGTAGCAGTGCAAAGTAGGACAATCACCTCCCTCTCCCCGCAGGCGATGCCGTGCTTGATGCACCCCAGGACACAGTTGACCCTCTTGGCTGCCCGGGCACGCTGTTGGCTCATGTTCAGCTTGCCATTGACCAGAACCCCCAGGTCTCTTTCCTCAGGGCTGCTCTCCAGCCTCTCGCTCCCCAGTCTGTGTGTGTACCCAGGGTTGTCATGTCTCAGGCACAAAACCTGGTACTTGCCCTTGTTAAACTTCATGCGGTTGGTGATTGCCCAGCTCTCCAATTTGTCTAGAACCCTCTGCAGGGCCTCTCTATTATGTAAGAGCTATAGAACAACAAGGGAAAATTAGGGGGTCTGTAACACATCATGACTATAACATTTACCCATCTTTCCAAAACACAAGAAAATCATTTACATTTGACAAAGCTTCCATGTGCTATTTCGAAAACAGGATTTACCTATTCTATGCAAGCTTTCTAAATCCACCATACTTTTAAGACTAACAGATTTCAGAAGCTAGCTCTTCAGCTCATCTCTGTTCCTGTCTCAGCACACCAGCTTGCTACTCTCTCCTTTTCTCACCATTATTCAAGCTCCAAAGACAAGTATACTAAAAAGGACAGAAGAGAAACATATTTCCAATGGACTACGCAGACTGGCGGAATTCCCACAATACTTACACTCATTTACAAGAAGGGTCAGAGGGAAGATCTGGGGAGCTACAGGCCTGTCAGTCTGACCTTGGTGCCAGGGAAGGTCATGGAGCAGGTCATCTTGAGTGCTATCATACAGCACACGCAGGACAACCGGGTGATCAGGCCCAGTCAACATGGGTTTATGAAAGGCAGGTCCTGCCAGACCAATCTGATGTCCTTTGACAAGGTTATCTGTTTAGTGGGCGAGGGAAAGGCTGCCGATGTGGTGCACTTCAATTTCTCTAAAGCCTCTGACACCTTTTCTCACAGCATTCTGCTTGAGAAACTGGCTGTCATTGGCCTGGACAGGCACACCCTCTGCTGGGTAAAAAACTGGGTGGATGGCCAGGCCCAGAGGGTGGTGGTAAATGGAGTTAAATCCAGCTGGAGGCCAGTCACGAGTGGTGTTCCCCAGGGTTCAGTGCTGGGTCCAGTCCTGTTCAATATGTTTAGCGAAGATCTGGACGAAGGGATCGAGTGTACCCTTAGCAAGTTTGCAGATGACACCAAGCTGGGTGGCAGTGTTGATCTGCTTGAAGGAAGGGAGGCGCTGCAAAGAGATCTGGACAGGCTGGATCAATGGGCTGAGACCAATGGGATAAGGTTTAACAAGAGCAAATGCTGAGTCCTGCACTTGGGACACAACAACCCCATGCAGCATTACAGACTTAGGGAAGACTGGCTGGAGAGTTGCCTGGTGGAGAAGGACCTGGGAGTGTTGGTTGACAGCCAGCTGAATATGAGCCGCAGTGTGCCCAGGAGGCCAAGAAGGCCAATGGCATCTTAGCCTGGATCAGAAATAGCATGACCAGCAGGATCAGAGAAGTGATTGTGCCCCTGTACTTGGCCCTGGTGAGGCTGCACTTTGAGTACTGTGTTCAGTTCTGGGTCCCTCACTACAAGAAGGACATTGAGGTGCCAGGAGCGTGTCCAGAGAAGAGCAACAAGGCTGGTGAAGGGGCTGGAGAACAAGTCCTATGAGGAACTGGGGTTTTTTAGCCTAGAGAAGAGAATGCTGAGAGGAGACCTCATCACTGTAGGAGGTTGTGGTGAGCTGGGTGCTGGTCTCTTCTCGCAAGTGACAGCCGATAGGATGAGAGGAAATGGCTGTAAATTGCGCCACGGAAGGTTCAGATTAGACATCAGGAAGTGTTTCTTCACCGAAAGGGTGGTCAGGTATTGGAACGGGTTGCACAGGGAGGTGGCTGCATCGCCATCCCTGGAGGTGTTTAAAAGGCAAGTAGATGAGGGACATCATTTAGTAAGGAGACAGTGAGACGAGGCTGGTGAAGGGGCTGGAGAACAAGTCCTACGAGGAGCGGCTGAGGGAACTGGGGTTGTTTAGCTTGGAGAAGAGGAAGCTGAGGGGAGACTTCATCGCTGTCTATGGCTGCCTGAAAGGAGGCTGTAACAGAGCGAGTGTTGTTCTCTTCTCGCAAGTGACAGGTGATAGGACAACAGGAAATGGTCATAAGTTGCACCAGAGGAGGTTCAGACTAGATATTAGGAAGAATTTATTTACCGAAAGGGTGGTCAGGCACTGGCACAGCTGCCCAGGGAGGTGGCTGACTGACCATCCCTGGAGATGTTTAAAAAACAGGTAGATGAATTTTTGAAGGACATGGTTTAGCAGAAGATGGGTGCAGTTGGACTCAATGACCTCAAAGTTTTTTTCCAACCAGAAGATTCTATGATTCTATGAAAGTGAACTTAACCAATTTCCATCTGTAACACACAGGCCACAATTAAGCATACACTTGCCTAAATATCTTTCAATATGTAAACACTCATTTTATGCATTTCATTCATAGGTAAGCAAAGCTAGAGTAACAGTCTCAAAATAACCAAGAAAAACTATGATTCACAGAGTAGTTTTGCTCTATGCAGTGAGTCTCAACTACACATCTACTTGAAGAGAAAGTTGCCAGTTTATCCAAGTAAACATCTGCATTCTTGAAGGTGAGTACAAGGTTCTGAGCACGCTGGTTTGGCTCACTGCATATGAGTGTCGTTGGAGCCTTTCTGGAGCTTTTGATTCCAGTTCAGCTTCTTCATAGCAGGACTTTTACTACTGCTGTGCTCCTAGCTGCGAGCTAACAAGTCTATTTTCAGTCGTGACTTTAAGGACTTAGAACGTATTAGAGCCAACAATCCACTTGACCTCCAAGTGTAGTGCTAATGAAGGTCTGAAACAGGATTTAAAAGCAAGAACAAGCAAGAACAAATTCACACAATACAGAACCTATATAGGTTAAATATAAAAAGTCATAGCACATAGTGAACATGAAAAAAGGGGGTAAAAATGAAGTCATATTGTTCTTTGTCCTCAAGAACATACACCCTTTCTATGCTCAAACTACATAAAGATTTCAGATTACAAAACTCAGTTACCCCATATATGTATTTATATATCTGCTATGTGAGGTAGACAGTCTTATCCCAAGATCCAAACACTACATTGTCCTAGTACCTCATATACCAACACGAAAACAACTTCTGTGAAAGTTCTGTAACCTGAATCTGTAATAGTTAAATAAAGAGACGGTGAAAGACAATAAAGAAAAGAGAACTAAGATGAGACCTAGGTTGAAAGACATAAAAGAGATTCCACTATATAACGAACCAGCTTTCATCCTGATGAATGCTAAAATGAAAAGCTGCATCCACAACACCAAGCTTCCATCCAGGTTGCCAGGCACATTTATTTCAGAAAGGGAAGACATCCTCAGAAATTAGAACGAAATATGCAATTGGCAAAAGAGAAGCAGTTTCTTTCCAGAAGTAAATTACAGTAGCTAAATGAACTTTGCTCAATGCAGTACATAAGCTACAAGACATGCACAGTGCGCACAAACAGTACCTGAAGGAGTGCTATAGTAGTGCTGGTTGTAATCAGACATTATCTGAAGACAGTACATTTTTATATGCTAGTGGTTAGGCCAACTTGAAAATGAGCACCCACAACTATTTAATTCAGTATGCTAACATCAGTGACTTTCACATGGCACATCATATCTCTCAATTTTTTTTCTACGTAAAAATCCGATTGCCAGATTTCTGTGATCCAGCCTCAAATTCAAGATGGTAGTTCACCTAGAAGACGACAAAATTTCCCAATTTGCAGTTAACAGTGAAGCTCTGTTACACCTCAATGCACTTACTGTGATTTTGCTTTGTCCCCTTATTTGTGACAGATGTCACAGAAAGAAACTGGAACAGGAAGTGTGCGTATCTGCATATAGGTAAAAAAATCCATTCATTACAGCACATTAATGCAGTTTATCACAGCTACCTTTTATATTCTGTAGAAAAAAGGTACAATTAATAGATACTTTAGTAGGTCTGGGATACAAAGTAACTTACTGAAAAATGCCAACATGAAGATGCCATCATTGCCCACTCTAAGCTGATCTGCATCACTGAAATCATCCCGGGGTGGATACTCTTCTTCCTGGATTTACAGGTTGTCATAATTTAGTGAAAAGTTTATTTCAGAATAACTATCTGTAGTATTAAAGTGTTAAATATGTTTCTACAACCAGAAGAAAATTTACATTTCTGTAATACATCCAGTTCGAAAAAATCATTACTTAGCATATTCTATTTTTTCCTGTCTGAAAAGTCTTTCAGTGCTTCCCAAAACATAGAATAAACTTTTGGAATAAGGTTAGTATCTTAAAATAGATTGCTGATGTGACAACATTGCACTAAATTTGACTATCCTATAACTCACAGAAAACAAAGCAAGCAATCTCCTCGTGTTTTCGCTGCCCACCAGAGGGCGCGAACACACAAGAAGTGTTTTAAAAGTCCTCTAAACTCAAGCAGCACAGTACTTAAGTCAAACAATGAACCCAGATATCAGTGAAACCGATTTCTCCCATGGTGTTAAAATACTAGATCTCAAAATCCTGAAAGTTTGACATTATTTATTTTCTTGGTACTTGATTTTCAACAGAACTCAGTAGATCTTACGAATGCAGTTCTGTACACAAGTAACTGTAGACTGGGAAACAGGAAAGTTTTCATGATGACAGCACTTACTAAAGACAGTCTGATGAGAACTGTAAAATCAGTTAAAACCACCATTTTTATACTTAAATGCATAACATCAAAACAATGCAGGATGATACAAATTAAATAACACAGTCTATATGCAAGCATGAGCAACATTCTTTTCCTATTTTTTCTCCAATTTATCATAATGTATTAGAATTGAGATAAGGAGTTGCCTATAAGAAAAAATGAAATCAAATGAAATTAGTTAAAGTGAGAGTTACTTAGCTGTTTCAGCCACAGCAAGCACTACTGAAAGAACAGACTCCTCATTTTAACATACTATTCAGTGGCTGTACCAAATGTTATTTTGTATATTAAGTTCATAACTAAGAGGGCATCAATCACAGTGGTCTAAAGCTCTGTCATGTGACTGACACATTCACCTTTGTCAACACAGCAAAATAATTTACCAGGGCATAGTGATTACAGTTAAAAATGTGCTAGAACAAAATGTACCAACTCAAGGCAGTCAGCATTACTCTTCATAACACAGCCATGAAACATCAGCTGCGCTATTTCGTTTCAGATTCATTAACCAGGACTCTATATCAGACAGCTTACTTTTAAAACACAGCTATTCACATGGACAATACCCAGTAAAGCACAAAATGCTAGCTGAATAACAATCTTTAGGGGGCTGTAAACAACTCTACATAATTTCAGATGTCACTTAAGATGACCATTTAGAGACCAGGAAAGTATTAGTTTATTTAGCTCAACTTTGCTGCAGGTACAAAACTGATGGGGGGAAGGGAAGGAAGAGTTGAAAATGCATTTAAGAAAGAGCTACATTTGAATGTGCTTATCTCTGAAAAGTATGCCACAAAAGTTCCTTTTTCAAGCCATGACAACAAAACATATTCTCAATTTTAATTTCAGAATGTCTATAAAATCCCACAGAAAATTTCTGGACTTTTTTTAAACTGTCTGCTAACTACTCTAATTAATACTGGCACTTCCAAACCAATTAGTGAATTAAGCTTTATATAAAATATTGCTTCAGAAAAAGAAAATTTTGCTCAACTACAACACGTTTGTCTATATGCACAGGTTTCTCTCAGGCTTACACATGAGAAACACAGGTCAATATATAACCCAGGGACAAGAGAGCAGACATTTCCAAGTAAGCACTGTTGTACTAAGCATGAACAACCTGTAACATATCAAACTCCATGTCAAAAGGGAATTACTTTATACCAATTTCTATTTACAAACTCCAAAAGTTAGCACATGAAAGTTATCAGAATGTTTAAGAAATTGTTTCCTGCACCTAAACCATGTTCAGTCTATAACAACATCACTTAAAATGTGGATTTGTGATCAGTCCTGCAGACAGAAGACACTAATTGGCCACTGCTCAAGCCCCACTAGTACTGGCTGTCTTTCACAGCGCTCTCATTTGACCTAGTTGGTGTCAGCTGCCCCAGCCTTTATTCAAAATGAAATTTCTTATCACCATTCATGGGGGAATGAAAAGGACAATGTAGAATGACTGCCTTCTCTGCTGATGCTTAAAACTAAACATAATTCCATGGTAACACTTCAATTAGATATTGATTTTTTTATCAATACAAATATGCATTTTATTTATATTTTTTCTTTTTCATGAGAATATCATATAACAACACACAAATGCATAAAATATATCATACTTTTCAGTATCTCATACTGATTTTTGACAAACTTAGCCATTTTGCAGATCACGAACATTTCTTATTTGCTAAACATGCCGAGAGCTGTATAAACAGAAAACTTAAGCATTCTTATGATCAGAGAAAACGCTAAACAGCAAAATATCATGCTATAAATGGTATGTCACACAGTAATTTCTCTAAGCAAAAGAACATCAAATGGTACGCAGCATCTACTGAAGTCAAACCTATTAAAGTCCTCTGAAATTACACCGCTCTCTGTAGTTATCTGCAAAAAAGAGAGGACTGTTTTCCCCCCGGTATTTCATAACTTTGTTCATATTGAAACAGCATGGTGTATAGTAAGACTACCACCTTTAATGAAGTAAAGAACCTGAATTTTCAGCAACTGCTCGGAAAACTAAACTGATATAACTCTTCTCAATGCAGTGGATTTACAGATAAAAACTTCCAAGGAAACGGTCAAATTACTTAGTAAACCCCACAAATGATACCTTCAGTATACAAAACGATATGGAGAAATTTATGGTAGGGGAAAAAAAAGGCACAATGAACCCCAGAAGAATTTTCCTGCAGGCAAACAAATGCACAGTTAAAGTCTAAACTAGAGAGAACTATACCATACCTCTGGACGACTGAGGAATATTTCATCAAACAGACTCCTAGACTCCCTAAATTGGGCGTGCTAAGCATGTAAAAACAGAAAAACATAAGACAAATGCAACTGAAAAGCATTAAGTAAAAGCCATTCATTGCAATATATAAACAAGTCATTGAACTGTTAGCAATATTTTTGCCATTTAAATTAACCTTTCAAAACTGACCTTGAGAATTTGCAAAGGAAAATGTCAAAAGCCAGGATAACTAATGACCATTGCTGATGATAAAGGGCTGCTACAATTTCTTCAATATATTGAGCTATTTAGGACCCTTTGAAAGAAATAAATGTTTACGCAAAATGTGTTCTTATAAGACACTACCCAGTGGACTACAACAACTACTGAAACTTTAAGTAAATTTTACATTTAGATTGTTTGTATAATCTGTGGATGCAGGGCCTATGATTAAGTCCTTTATATAATCACACTAATATTTTGTAAGATTGCTACCTCATTCAGAAAAAAAAGGATGAAAGTTGTTTTGTGAATATGCTGCCTTTTCATACCATTTTCCTCTCTTCTGCTCAATAAGTAGGTTCGTAGTCTTCTTTACTGTACACTTTGGACTATGTTATCAAACAACTATGTACTACTCAAGATAAGAGAAGGATATTTAATTTTTTCCAACTGTTCACACTATTGTAGTAAAGAGGAAATACAACCTCAATTTACAAGGAAGAAACTAGAAGTGCAGATCATAGCAGAGCTTACATCTGTAAGAGCACTAATTTCATAAGGCTGAAAACAAAAACTGGAAAGAATTGCATGCTAGATCATTTGTGTGTTTTGCAAAGCATGTAATAAGTCACACTGTCCCCGACTGTCACTGCTTGTGATCTCCAAGATGGTAGGAGTGAAAATACAACTACATACCAGTAGTGTGAAGTTTAAGTAATTTATCTCTTCTTCCACCACTAGTCAGAGAAAAGGACCAAAATCCTTCCCATCGAGATGAAAAAAAGACCACTCTAACCATAACCTTTTTTCTTATTCCATTCTTATTCTTAGTCAAGATTAAGACAGTGCTTATTGCACACTTTTAGTCCACTCCAGTGTAAATTTATTAGTTATCAAATAAGGCAGAGATTTTCTGGTATTATCACATGCTCAGGTAATTAAAATGGTATCAATTAAAACTGCGCTGGCACGTGATTTCAATATCATCTACAGAACTGGAATTCAACTTCAGCATTTTCTATTTTTTCACCCCAAATCTCAACTTTGCAACCTTAAAACTATTTCTTTACTGTAGCTTGTGCATGTGCATGTGTGTGCTTAAAAAAAAAAGAAAAGAAATAACAAAAAAACCCACAAGCAAACTGAGCAGAAATTTTCTCAAACTTGAGATCCTGAGCAGTCAGCAAGTCTGTGGCTTTTGGGCACACTGAGTAGACTTCTGATACCAACTTAGTATTGCTGTAAATCTACAACTTTTTAGCCAATCTCTGCTTTGGGGGAATGATGGTGTGCTCCTACTGTTTTTTCATAAATAAGTGAGAATCTTGCAGTGTCAGCACCTAGTTCTTGAACATCAAGTTCTATTGCATGTTTTGGAAAAGCAGACTATATAAATATGCATTTCTCACTTTGTGACTGTATCCTACTCTCCTACCTCTTAACTCCAGAATCCTCCACTTTTCTCAAACAGCAGCTGCAGCTCCTTTCCCAGTTGAAATTTTGTCCCTGCTTGTGTTCCTTTCTTCAGAAATCCAACTTTATCCTTCTCCCTCATAAACCTCTCTGTACTTGCTCTATACCACTGCCCTTCATTCACCCTTGCCTCTTCATTTTGAATGAGACCCACCCTCTCTGATCCCTGTCTGTGTTCACTTCCTTGTCCAACCAAAATCAGACTTCTCTTCCTACAACACATACGCTTCAGAGATTGACAGTCATTGCCCTCCTTCCCTCCACCTATCACTGATGCCCCTTCAGCTGATTAAAGTGGCTTTCCCCATCCCCTCTAACTGAAGACCAAGAATAACAAAACTACTTCAGGGCACACCAGAAATTCCTATTACTCAGTTCCAGTGTTTTCACAAAAAGCAGTCAAGAATAGTCAACAAGGTGTACACACTTTTAGTCCTGTAATCCTACTCTGATACAGAATGACATTTGAGAATGTTCTCGGGTGACAGTACACCTGTGCTCCTAACCCAGGTGCCCCAGGTCCTATCCTTTCAGAGTTATGAGCAGTCTAAAACTTGTTCACGCAAGACAATCTCCACACATTTACTAAATTTGAATGACGTGGTATGCATGAACTGTGGAAACTCATTGTTCAAAAAGTTGTAATTTTGGCAAAGCCATGCAGATTTTCTGCAAAAAGGCAAAAGAAGTTTCTGACACAGTGACCTGAACATGTCAGAAAGTTCTCCAAAGTAAAAAAAAAAAGCTTAAAAAGAAAAGGCAAAAAACACATTGATTTTTTTTTTCCCTGCTTAACGTTATTCTGGAAATTGGCCAAACACCAGCCTGAGGTTTTCCCCATGAAACTCAGGTCAGGGAAGATTGCTTACATCTGAAACTTTACCCTCACAGGGTTCTAAACATACAAAGTCAAAAGCAACAAGAATCTTCCAAGAGAGTTGCATATATCCTGTTTGAGGTGTAACAAGACTGGTAATGGTCCCCTAAAAGCTAAGGTCAAGGTTCCACATAAGTTTACAGTTTTATGATTTCAGACTGAAGGTTTCATTCAGCAGAAGTTTACTTATATGACAAGCAGTAAGGACAGACTACATGGAATCCATGGTACCGTTAAAGCAGTTAAAAGGTTACAACCAGAGATCAACACCTCACAGCAGAAACTTGGCAAGTAACCATGCATGTGTTCCTGGTTCCCTACTGCATTTAGTAAAACAGATTTGCGTAGAACCTCCAGCGATGATGTTACACAAATCCATCTTAATTTTAGCTGTGCCTACCTTAAAGTGAGTGTTGTGCATTGTGATTACTGCAGAGAAGTCAAGGCATTTTTTTTTTTCCAGTCAGAAACACTTGCAGTCAGTAAGATTTTAGATGCATCTCAAATGCAATAACATTTCAGCTCAAGGTGGAGATTTTTAGTGAAAGCATTGGAAGGCCAGTTTGGGTACAACATATCACAGCCAATACTATCAAGCAGCAGAGTTTTCACATTCCAAAATTTGGGACAAAAAAAAGAAAACCATTGTTTACAAAACTAACATTTAACAATGATTGCAGATATCAATTTCTATTTTGAAGATACATATTAATTTACTATATACCTATTACGTAATTTACTGTTTATCATGACTTGTGGTGTGTGAGGGGTTTTTTTTCTTTTAAGCACTTGGAACACTTTCTTGAACTTCAGTATTAAAATTTTCAAGGAGTGAACAATAGAGACCTTTCATTTTAAAGGATCATCATTATTTGGGGTTTTGCCCTCCCAAGTTATTGAAATTCTCCTTCCTCTCTAAAGCTGTACTTTGTTCTTTTTTTTTTTACCATTGGAAGCACTAAGTATCAGTAATAACTCTGGAAAGTTACTAGTGGATACCTAATTAAAAGATGACAAAATCCTAGATGAAACTATTGAATCAGGGCAAAATTTGTCTTTTAAAGTTGTTTACACAGTAACTATACCTCAGAGAAGAGTATGATACATTTTCCATAGTACTTCAGAACTAATTTACGCTATCTGTATAAAACCTAAGCATCCAAAATATTTAAATCATGAGCCCACCATCATTTTCATAAATAGGCCATAATATGGGCCCAATTACTATAAACAGACTAACAGGTTTCACAAAATTGACATAAAGCAGAACTATATCACTTACTCGTTGGGCAACTTCTGCTGCAGCAGCTGCCATTGCTGCAGCTTTAGCCTTCTCTGCTTCATCATAAGTAGGAAGAGAGGTAGCTACACTGTATGGAGGTGGTACAGGATAAAATTCATTGTTCGTTTCTGTTCAAAATAAAGAGGTTATGCATTTTTAAGCCAGAAAGCTGTCAAGAATATTAAACTTTACATGCATGCAACTATTGCACTTTAAAGAACATTTTTTTTCGAGGCTGAAATTGATATTTGTAGTTCAAGTTCTTACAAATTTTTTTGTTAGTGCTTTTAGTTGCTAATCAAGGCAGAAACCTTAGCCTAGATGATGTAAAGACACAACACATTTTTGAAAAAAGAAAGAATCCTATTTCCTGAGTTTCATAAAAAGCTTTTGGTTGGAGTGCCTAGGAATGTAACATTCAAAAGACATGAACAGGAAAATGCTAAAAAAACCCTTTTTATTCATAACATCAATTCATTACTTAAGTCCAATAATAACCATGCTGTATTTTTATTACCACAGTCTTGTTGCTAATTGCAGTTGTTCTAAGAAAACCGTTTTTTTTCAAGATTACAACTTCACCACATTCTTCTAAAAATATTCCTCCTATCAAAATGGACCACAGACTTCTTTATTATATACTGAAATAGTAAAGCATTATCATATAGATAAGAACTAGTAACAAAATGAATAAAAATTCTTTAAAATACACCTTCAGTACACCTCCTGCAGCCAGCAGTAGTTTGTAACAAGATAGGTTACATGATAAAGATTCGTCAGCACACCAACAAAAAGATGTTGAATATAGGGACAATTCTGCATAGCTGTGTGTACTTGCAAACAATGCCTCAAAGAACTGCGACAGGAAATTGTTCCTTTAACCAACATTAGAAAAAATTAAGTTGGAGGTCACTTCTAAAATACTTATTTGGTACATTGGAGACACAAACCCAAGCAACTTTCGCTTAAATAGGGACTTCTGTTACCTGCTGTTAAGTCTCCCATAGCCAAAAGAAAAATCACAACCACATGAGAAAGAAAACAGTGAACAAATGGGGGAAAAGACCCCTGTTACTCATTTTCCACAAATACTTCTAACAAGAGCAAAAGCAAAATGAATCTTTCCATGGCAATAGTTTCATCAAACAATCGCACACACTGAAGAAGTTTGAGTTTTGACACATCAGCGCTCTGGCTCTTTTTTCTTTTTTTTATAAGAGGCAACGAAAATTGCTAATGAGGTCTGATAATGAAGCACTACACAAAGATGTAGATTAAATGTGGAACTGAAATACACACAGACTTAAATAAAACCTATTACACTAATTAATGAATAACCATTTAGTCTAGTAATTTGGAACAATTATTGTAACTTAGAAGTGCACTTATTCTAAAGAAAAAAGACAAAGCTGTGCATGAAAGCATAGCTTTTTACTGCAATTGTGTGCTTTAAAAAAAACACTGCAGCATTGTACCACTTTGAACCAAATGCTGATTCATACACACTCCTCCCTGACAAGCTGTTATGCAAGAAAAATACCTGAGGTTGCAGCTGCTTCTACAGCTATGCTAGAGTACGGTGGAGGAGAAGTATCTGCTTCAGATACGGCTGCTGTCTGGGGAGTCTGTGTAGGCTCTGTAGACGTGGAAGGCTGCTCAGCTGCTGAAGACTCGGGGGGGTCATCCTCATTATGAAGCTTAGAAGAAAAACACACAAATTTCAGATGTGTTCAGGGAATACTTTCCATGACAACCTACAACAACAACTTGCAGAACCATCTTCATAAAGAAAGTACACTTCAAAAAAAACAAAATTAGTTACAAAACTGCATATGACTAATTTAAGCAGCCCAGTTAAATCCTTTTAAGCAAACAGCTAGGGATAAACGGTCTTATTTTTTGCCCAGGAATGGATTCCTTCTCATCAGTGATGTAAATGCAGAGCCTTGAAAATCTGTATTTTCAAATGCTTACTACATGGGAAAATGTTAGCTATAAAACACTTTCTATTACATTCACATTTGAGTGCTATTACACTTATTTCTTTAAATATATTTTTAAAATGTATTAAACATTTTAAATTACAAAACTTTTATTGTATTTATCTGGAATAAATAAAAAATAAAGACAAATTTCTAATTATATAATTGGGGTTTTTGTACTCTTGCATCTTGTCAGAAAACTCCTCTACTCAAACTCTTGAGACTTTTCAAAGCACTCTGCTTTTCTGTACAGTCTGGAAAAAATCCTTTTCCTAACTTTATGTTGCTGGTCTGTTTGGTTGTTTGTTTTTTTAAAATGCAGTTTTAAAAGGACATGTGCAGTTAAATATATACAGAAATATGACTTTCGATAATCAAGAATGTTGATTAAAACAGAGGAATTCAAAGGCAGCAACTAATATCTTATAGAAACATTTTTATTATTTTAGCTAGCTTGACAGTGCTTCAAATATGAATCAAGCTTTAGGAAGAAAGAGTACTAGCATTAAGCAAAAAAGTGCTAGTTTACACACTAGTGAAAAACTACAAGGTAAGATGTCAGAAGGCAACCATTGAAGCACCATATTTAAAACTCAAAATATTAGTACGTGAAACACATTTAAAAAAAGATTTCTGTAACTTCAAATTGGTAGTTTCTACAAATACTCTACTCTGTAGAAAAATATTATTTCAATTTCAATAACAAAAATATTAATAATACATCTACATTAATTTCATCCTAGGTAAAGTACAATCAGATCACTGGGAAAAGCACATTCTCAGAAGAAGGAATGCTAAACTCTGTTAAGTAGTGCAACACTGGCACCAAAAGTGGTTTATATCCAGAGTATATCAAAGTTAACAGAATGGTTGAGGTTGGAAGGGACCTCTGTAAGCCATCTGGTCCAATCCCCCTGCTCAAGCACAGCAACCTATAGCTGGTGCCCAGGATCATGTAGAGATGCCTTTGGAGTATCTCTAAGGATAGAGACACCACAACATCCTGGGCAACCTGGGTGCTAGGGCTCAGTCACCCTCACATTATATATAAGAAAAAACTAATAATAAAAAGAGTGTTTTCTGATATTCAGAGGAAACCTGGGAACCTCCTGTGTTTGTTTGTGCCCATTGCCTCTGGTCCTGTCACTGAGCACTACTGACAAGAGCCTGGCTCAATACTCTTTCCACTCTCCCTTAATATATTTATAGGCATTGATGAGATCACCCTGAGCCCCCTCTTCTCCAGGCTGAAGAGTCCCAGCTCTCTCAGCCTGTCCTCATACATGAGATCATAGACACTCGAGTCCCTTTATTATCTTGGTGGCCCTTTGTTGGACTCTCCCCAGCACGCCCACATCCCTCTTATACTGGGGAGACCAGACCTGGGCAGAGCACTGTCGCCTCACCAATGGTGAGCAGAATGGAAGGTTCACCTCTCTCTACCTGCCGTCAATGCTTTGCCTAGTGCAGCCCAAGATATCATTAGCCTTTTCTGCAGCAAGGGCACATCCCTGGTTCATGTTCAAGTTCTGCAGCTTAAAATTCCAAGCTTCTTTTTCTAATGAAAAACTATGGATAACAGTGGGAATTACAAGCATAGAAGACATTTCAACAGTAAGCAGGTAAACTGAAAAGATAGTTCAAGGGAAAAGAGAAAAGTTATGGCAACAGAACAACTTCATGCAATTTTCATCCAGCTTCTACCATACTCTTCAAATTTGTAAAATCAGAAAAAGCTATAAAGTTACTTGCTAAATAATTTTTCCTTGTTTTTCAGGAGTCTTTCCAAATACTGTATTTGAAGAACTATAGCTTAAAGACTAAACGGTTTAGCTATACATATAAACTACATATATATGCACATACATACATAAAAATATATACATATACACAGGCACAATACACACGTGAGCACATACTACAAAGGAGAAGTCACCTTCAGTGGAACTGATAGGGGTTATTGAGGGGTTTTGGGTACCGGGCAATCAGATCACTGAATTAGTGATCCAGAAGAAGTAGTAACCTGAGAAATACATATAGCCATTTAGAGTAGTTAAGGCCAAACAAAACAAACCCACTTCAAAATAACCTAATATACTTAGGGATCTAGAAAGCAAGTGATAAGACAAAATACTCAATTCTAAAAAGGTTGAGCAGGTCAGAAAATAGTTTGAGAGCTGTAACTGTTCCAACTTAAGTACAAGCATTCACAAGCATTAATTTTGTGTCTTCTACATCCCTTCTTGAAAGTTACCTTTCGCCAAATTATTTTTGATTTAATAACAGTTACAAATACTGGAGGTAACATGAGGATGGGAGAATGCCAGGCATATGAGATTTCCTGCCTTCAAAGGCCGAGTTAATAAGTCATTCAAGTCTTACAGCAACTGCAATTAGAAAACAGAAAAATTCCATCCTAAGAGCTCCATTCAAGAGTTACATTAAGCCCTTTAGTGCATTCAAAAGTCTTTATTTGGTAGGACTCATATTCATGGACCAAGCATTCCTACTCATCCAACCTTCTACTACCTTTCTGAAATTCTGAAAGGCATCAAGCTTATCTTAATGCAGAAACTTAAAGAAAAATCATAAAAGTTCTTAAAGAGTACCCCATCGTAAAAATCACAAGAACTGAATCAAACACCTTGAGTATTTACAGATAAAAGAATAAACAGAAGTTGTTCCATGAACAGAAACCAGGTTTTGTTAGCTCTCATTCAAGTGTCCTGTCTCCTGCTCTCTCCTCAAGGCAGTAACTTCAGCTCCTCTCAGGGGACCCCACTGGGGTAAAAACCAAACCAGAACAGTAAAAACCCACAACTGCAGTAGAACTTGCCCTAGCAAGCTGGAAATTTTGCCTGTGCCATCAAGGTAGACAGCAGCAGTTGTATCATATTATCTTGTAACAATTCTGCCTTGTTTTCAAATGGCACTGATTCTCCTCTACAGAGTCACTTGTTTGCTTGAAACCAGTGGGAATCCAACTACCTTTGAGCTTCCCCTGTCCCAGTTAGTTTTGGCTTATACTGGTTGGTAAATTTAGAAGTTATTTTTGGAGACAGGGAAAGAAGTGGCCTGACGCTCTGCATAGGTTTTATTGCCATAGAAACCAAGCTAAAAACACTCAAAATGGAGCAGAAAACGTCTGTTTCAAGGCATTACTTATGCTCTGAAATGTTACCTGAAACAGCACTAAAAAAAATATATTAAAATGGTACCTAAGACTTTTTTCCTCCCAATAGTAAGATTTATTTGCCCACTTTTTAAATTAAAGGACTATAAAGAATTTGCATTTCTTCATCCCAGCCCCTTCCCAAGGTCCCAATAAACCACTATACAGTAACATGCAAGATTAGGGACGAAACAATTGCCAGAACCTACTAAACAACAGACAACTGTAAATTAGTCCCTCCCCCTGTGCCCCACCCCAACATTTTAAAAGCAGGACACAAAGACATTTGTTTTTGTTCATAACTTAGTCTATACGCAGGGTACTTGGCTGACTATACGGAGCTTCACAATTAAAAAAGAGGAATACTTTATTAGACATATTACTCTTAAACTATTTATATAAGTACCTCAATTCCTGCTTTTGCAGCCCTCAAGCTACTGTACATTACAGGCTCAAAAGTCACAGTCTCAAAAAATACCTATGTTGGGACACTTAAAATTCAAAGTTTGATCAAGAAGCAGTGACTCTGACACCCATGACTCAAAATCTCATGGTGACTACCATGCAGCGTACGGTATAGCAAAAACCACTTTTTTCCATCATATGATTTTTACCCGATACTATCTTCAGTTTCTTTCCCAGAAAAGCTCTATAAAACAATGATTCACCTTTGCATTTCAGAAGGAGCTAAAAATCAATGTCAGACCTGTCAGCATCAAAACACTGTTTGAAATAGTTACCTTTATTTCACAATTTTTTTCTTAACAATAATTTCCCTGAAGTACTGTATCCCTTGTAACTTATTTCCTTTAGTCCAGTATTTTGTTTGTGCAATTATTTCCAAACTGATCAGATGCAATGCCTGAAATCAGCTGACACCCTATAAAGAACACGAACCACAAGAAAGTCCTTAGTATAGACATCTTGACTGAGGGGACTTCAATCTTTTCTAAGTAAAAACTTAAACTAGTAGTAAGATCTCACTCTGCACTTACACTTCTCATTTACCTGCAAACAGCAATTTTGTCTGACCTACAAAATTTTGCTTTCATGGATAAACACAGTTTGCTTCATTTGTGATGATTTGACTGATTGTACAAGAGTGGCAATATAGACAAGTAATTAAAATACGCCAAATTAAAAAAAAAGATACGAGAAAGGGATATAAGATGTCTTATGTCACCTGTACCATACATACACCAGATAGAATGACATTTTCTGATAAAGTACATTAAAGTAGCACAGGGTAGCTCTAGCCGTAGTGCAACACACAAAGAGCACTATTGCTGTTACTTAATTTTATGCACATTTCAAAAGCTGCCGTTTCCCATTTCATAAAACATGATTAACAAAAACCAGTACATTCTGAAATTATTGCAACATAATTAAATTCAACAGCACATTGCAAGCATTTTAAAAGGCCTTATTTATAAATACACACTATTTTTACGCTATTTTTATCATTTTAGTGTAGCACAAAATTATGCAGAAGACGCTGCCATATGGGTGGGGGGAAATACCGACAGCAAACTCATCAGCTTTCTTCTCCTGTTTCATTTTATGTCTTTATGACCAGCTCACCTTGACAAAGCCTAAGTTTTATGCAAGCTTCTGCATAAGTTTTAGTAGTGAAGGTTCTGCCTGAGGCATGGCAGAGCTGCACAGCATTCTCACTAGCAATCATAAATTATGAGCACTTTTAACATGTCCTCCTTTCTAGCCTTTCAAATGATGTTACATTTTTGAAGAAGCTTGGCTGTTCCAGCTTTGACCTCATATCAACCAGTTAATGGGTTCTTTCAAACCGCTTTAAAATTAATACAATTCATAGAAACTCAGTCACTGGACTTTAAGAAAAGTATGGAGACAACTAAGTAGATCATGCAAGTTCAATCTTTGTATGCTAAACTAGTCAGTTGGTACACTCCCTCTACAAAAATCAAATGCAGCGAAAGAGTTTCACAGTCTTCACTTGGTAGAAGTTAACACTTTGGTCTTCTAGAGTCAGTTTTTCAGACTATGCCAAAAGGTCAACCAAAAATATCTACTTACTGCAGGTTCTAGCGCTGGAGGGAAGGGCATGAAAGGTGAACATGAGCCAACTGCATGCCCTGGCAGACAAGAGGGTCAACTGTGTCCTGGAGTGCACCAAGCACGGCATTGCCAGCTAGTCCAGGGAAGTGATTGTCCCGCTCTGCACAGGTGCAGCACCACCTCAAGTACTGTGTGCAGTTTTGGGTGCCACAGTATAAAAAGACATCAAACTACTGGACAGTGTCCAGAGGAGGCCACAAGGCTGGTGAAGGGTCTAGAAGGGAAGTTGTGTGAGGAGTGACTGTAGTCACTTGTTCTGTTCAGCCTAGAGAAGAGACTAAGAGGGGATCTCATAGCTGTTTACTGCCTTCTCACAAGGGACAGAGATGAAACAGATGCTGATCTCTTCTCTCTTGCAACCTATGATAGGACTAGAAGGAATGGCCAGAAGATGTGGAAGGGAGGTTTAGACTGGATATTAGGAAAAGGTTTTTCACCCAACAGGTGGTGGAGCACCGGAACCACTCCCCAGGAAAGTAGTCATGGCACTGAGTCTGTCAGCATTCAAGAAGCATTTGGACAATGTCCTCAGTCACACTGTGTGAATGTTGGGAGTGTCCTATGTAGAGACAAAGAGTTGGACTCAATGATCCTTTTGGGTCCCTTCCAACTCGGATAATTCTACGATTCTATGACTCATCTCAAGATTGCATGAAAAGTATTCCTACATTCCTGCACGAGATTTATGCCATCTTCTATACTAGTACCCAAGTATTTATTCCACTAAAATTCTACCATAGTAAATATTAGAGGTATAACCAACAGGTTAAAAAGAAAACTGCTATCACCTTTACTAAGCTTTCAGGAAGCTTCTCCCTTCTTCATGTTACATCTGGTACTTTCATTTGCTGAAAAATTCAAAGGTCTTTCACACCTGCCTACTAGTAGTGATTTGTAAACCAGCACAAAACTGCTCGCTACAAATGAGACACTAATCCTAACAGACTAAGACTTGAAAGTAGAACTCTACATAAAAACAATTTCGCTTGAACACATTTTTTAACCACATTCTGCATTGTTTCTTTCAGCTTTAGCCAAAGAATAAGTTTTGTCACCTGTAAGTAGCTAAGTATTTACCTTGGTATTTTCAAGGAAAAAAACCCAAAGGAAATCTTGAAATAAAATTTAATTCTGCACTTGTTAAAGAAATACCTCATGGAGACAGCTTTGACTTCTGTTTCCCCATATCTGTTGTTTCTGAACAACATGTAATAGTCTCTACAGCTCACATGATCAACTATTACTTTTTTTATTTTTAGAAAAACCCATAAAATCTATACTACCAACCCACAAATGCCATTCAAGTACTAATATTAATCAGCCCTAATTTAGGTCACTACAAGCCACTGAACAATCAAAACTAAAACCTGTAATTACACTTAGAAAAAAATAAGAGCAAAAGACAAATCTGTCTTTCTGCAAAATGAATGTTTTAATTTCTTGTTTATTGGGAAAAATACATATCCACAACAGCCTTTGAAATAATTATTTCACAATTTATTTTAACTTACTTTCTCCTCAGTATCTCCTTTTGCAAACTACCAATAAGGTAGTTCAAATTTCTGTTGTAACAACAGCCTCCCACGGACCTGCACAGACCACATAAACCTCCCAGCTTGTAGAAAGGCAGCGTTTTGCACTTCAGCACCAAACACAACTCTCTCCTGAAACACCAAGTCCTGACCACAGCCACAACACTCCGAAGAAACATCACCACCTGGTGTCTGGAGAGCTTTCAGATTAATACTTTACTAAAATACTAATCATTTAACCTTTTAAGACATTTGAGTACATTCCAGTAAAACACAAAATGTCCAGCAACTTTCAGCTACTTTTTGCTTTTATGCCTTTAAAAATGAGCAAACAATCAAAATTCCTGACTGCACAGAACAGATTCACATAATATTTTTCCCCACCATCCCATCACTTGGCAAGCAACAACTATCACATACCCAGATCTAGCAACAGCCCTTCATGACAGTGGAGTGGAGCTTTTTTTTTCCTCAATGCTTCCCTGCAGAAAGTTTTCAACAGTAGTCAATATGTTAGAAGGTCAAAGGTGTAAAATCTGCACTAGGATCAGGAAAGCAAACAGAAGCCCACTGCTGTCATTCCACTGCTCTATAAAAATACCAAGTGTGTCTGTTAAATAAAGATTAGGTACCATGGAAACCCACAACCTCTGGAGGCAAACTTCTACCCAAAAGAGTAAAAATAAAATTTATACTTAATGTTGTTGAAAATTATGTTGCAACAGAATGGCTTTTCTGCCAAAGAGACTCCTTGTGTAAAAGTGATCCAAAGCAACTGATAGTGCTTTACATGTACTTCACTTAAGTAACAGTTACATCATTTTAGACAGTTCTGTTGAACTAGGGATCTTTAACCCACTGGATTTTTTTTAAGGTTGTTTTTTTTTTTTTAGAGAAGTTTATAAAGACGTCAGGGGAAATAAAAGCAAAATAACAATGATCAGGACCTTGTGAAGAAAAAAGAAATAAAAAACCTATACAGATATAATATATTATACAGTGTATAATTATCCTTTAAAATAGATCAATTTCTCCCCACTTATTTTTTTAGGTTTCTTCTCTACTAAAGAATTATTCAGAAATAATTCCGAATACTGGAATTTTGGTATGATTCAAACAGATATATGCTTAATATTTATTGTAAAATTGTAAAATTATAAATCAAAAATAGTTTCTGAGAGTTTTTCCTACTGCATGGTTATAGGAATTGTAAAATTTATCAACAAAAGTCTCTGATACTACAGACTATGGTTGGGACCAAAATTTTTCAAACCTTCAAGCATGAGTACAGAAACATTTCTAGGAAAAAAGTTGGTAAAAAGCTCACCTTATTGCTCGAACTCTATGAAGTACTGCAACACTGAGTTACTTTGTAGTAATTTCTAAATTCTAGAGATTACCACCTACCATGTGCCTTCCAAGAAACTTCCATGGTAACTCAAGAACAGCTTGAGGAACTGATTTAAAATCCATAAACAAAGTACAAAATGAGGCTCTCCTTGATGACTTTCTAGTTAGAAGTTAACAGTGTACAATACAGCCCCATTAGTAGAAAAAAAACGTTTTCGAGATTAGTGGTCAGTCTTAAGGAAGTGTTCTGTGTCCAACACAATCATCAGGAGGTACATCAGCAGCACATGAGCCTTAGTCACTTATTCACTACCCATCTTACTCAGACCCTCCCAACATTCACAGCTGTTATATTGTGGCTGGTAAAGTGTACATCTCTGCCTATTCCACTTGCATCTGTTATGGATTTGATGGCGCTAGTACTATCTGCCTCAATAATCTTGTGTCATTGCAAGCATATGTTGGCTTCTCCTTGTTTTTTCTGTGATTCAAGCCAAATTTCAGCTAGTGCTCTCTGGTTTCATACTACACAATTTGGCGAGTAACAGCTCCACAACTGCTTTGCCCACTGCCTCGGTGATCATTTCCAACTGCCACCATCCATTTCACTCACCACTTAAAAAGGCTGCTACCTTTTACCTTCTGTAGCTCCTCCCTGCAAGACCCCAAATCTGCACCCCATATCCAACATGTAGGCAGGTCCCAGGCTTCACAGAATGATACTTTCTTTTCATTCTGTCTTCCCTGATGACAGACAATGTTTCATCAGGATTTGTTGGCAGCTGCTGCTAGCGTACAGCTTCATCAAACCATTATTGACAGCTCCAAGAATTTCAAGTCGAAAGGTCATGTCTTTACTTATCAGCAGCTTTACAGGATCAGTACAGAAAGTAGATCCTAGTCACCCTGAAGTCACACAGAGCATACAAAACATGTAACTGTAAAAGTAGACAGAACAGGAAAGCCTGTAAAAGTTCAAAATGGACAGGGCTGTCACCAAGAGCAAACTCAGTATTGAACATTCAGTTCTGGCTTCCATTTTAGTCCACCTTCATCTAGGTTGAAAAAGTTGACTATTTCATCAAGTTTCACTTAAAGGCCGAAGTATAGTAGGAAGGCTTAAAGGCCCAAGATTCTTAATGAAGACAATGCAGGAAGATACTAAGAATGGTGAATTCATTTCCCCAAGGGGAGGAATAAAGAAAAGAGGAGGGTTTTTTCCTGAAGTAGTATCATGAAAACATCTGCAGAAGGAGCACACATTTTCCCCTGTAAGTCCCTAACTTGAGAGAAGTAGGAACAAAAGGATTAGAGTTTGTCTCTCCTATATTACAGGTTAAGTGTCCCTGAAAATCCAACAGTAACTCTAAGACAAACTTCAAAAGTCTCAACTTTATTGACAATACTCAGGTTTACCACTTGTGTATTGGAATAAAGCTAGTCAAGCAGAACAGTTTCCTACTCAACAGTACAGAGTAGCTCTAAATGAAATAAATAAAATATAAATCAGGGGATATTATTAATCAATAAGAGCAAAAACTCTTGACTCTTTTTAGTGGGTCAATCGTGCCTGACTTTTTCAGTATAACTCATTTTCTTAGTAACTGGAAACAAAGTACTCAAGCTCCTCAATGCAGAGAGATAATACAGGCAGAAACTTCAACAGCTTAACACCCCACATAGACAACACCAGTTGAACACAGTTTTTGTACATTGCTTGCAGAAGAACAGCTCTATTGAAAAGATTCTCATTTTGATTTGTGGTTTCCTTCCACTTCCACCCACTATGGGATGTAGAGCTTTAATAAAGTTCAGTAGCAAAGACAAACACAACTCACACAACAACAATGAAAATTAAAAGCTTTCTTTAAACATGTATTTCTCAACAGATCATACCCAGTTTATTCAACCCTACTGTTAGAGCTAAAGACTGCTGACTAAACGGTTTTAAGCAAACCTACAAAATATGTGGCCCAAAGGACAATTCTCTGGACTTCTCCATTGCTTGACAGATGATGCACACATCTGGAAGCAGGCATTTTCCAGCAGGTTGTTTGATTATAATGCAGCTAAATCAAAACAAAAGAACAAAAAAAAAAGCAGCAGTCCAGGAAGTTCATCTCTTTGGAAAAAAATAGAAGATGACCAAACTAGTGCGATCTCTAAACTACAGAGTGTATTAAAAAACAGTATCAGACACTGAGGTACATGAGAATGGAACATGGGCCACACTGCTCATTACCAATGCTACAGGACTTCAGTGGCCAGCTCATTTGTTCAAATTATACACTCTCATTCTAGAATTTGGAACGAGTTTATAAGAGTAAACAGCTTTTGCAAGTCTTTTTCCTAACAACTTATTCTATGCATTTGATGCATGTCAGTTTTGCAACCACGACTCTGGAGTTTCAATTAAGAGCCTTAATGCTTCAGTATACTCCTTAAAAATGCCTTACATACTGTTTCCCTTAAATTTCAAAATATGACAATTGATCAAAGTACTATGATGTAAATGGATAATTGGCCTCAGTTTCACCCAGGACTCTCATCCCAATTGTCTCATGCTTTACCAAAGGCATCCCTCACTCCTCAAAGACGACAAGTGTTAACTACACTAACCATACAAAAAAAAAAAAACGCTTAAATATGACCTTGTGCTACTCTGCAAAAAAAAAAAAAAACAAACCCACACAACTTCATCTTCTGCAATAAGGAAATGACTGATACTGTAAGCACCCTCTTGTCATTAACTTTTCCTCAAGGCTTCAGATTAAACATGGAAAAGCAAAAACACTTCCAGTAACTCAAGCTATATATACACAGCTTAAGCAAGGACATGATTCTGATCTCTCTTACCACAATAATCAGTCAACATTAACAGAATTACTGATAAAAGGTAAAATACAGTTCAAAGCTAAAATGGACCAACTGTTTGCAAATATGTTCAGTCACCATACAATAGTTACACCTCAAGATTTGCTTCTATTTTTCACTGGAAATCCAGGTTTTACGAGGAGAAAGATGACAAATTTCTGCCGAGCACCTTGAACAGTAACTCAAGAAAAAGAAAAATGGGATTACTATCAGAAATAAAATAGCATACAGGGTACTGACCAGATTATGTTGTGTCTACACCACTCAAAGTTTGGAGGTGTGTTTTCTAAATCATTCTGTCCATTGCAAACATAATCAGGGGAGGTACACCCAGGGATGAGGTTAAGGGGTGACTCAATATCTGATGTTTTGGCTATAGAGTGACTGCAAAGTAAGTTAGACTAGATCCATTTTAGGCGAATCTTAGCCTACGGTAATGGAAATGATGCTTAAGCGGAATAAGTAAAACCTTAGAAAATATATTTTCCACTTTCACTGTAAATCTCAAAGCCATGAGGCATCTGCATCCTGACATGTGCTGTGAGCCTCCACTATGCAAGTCTGAAATGATTTCAGCACAAAACAGAAGTAGTTAGTCATTTTCATTAAAAACACAGCTGGCAAAGGGAGTGCTCATTTTACTAAAATTGGTTAGCTGTGACAGCACTTGTCCAGGAAGTGGGAGACCTAAGCCCGAGGCAGCTCAAACCCACAGTCTTAGCTGTGCAATAGCTCTGTTTCAGCAGGAAGAGCTGGCAGTGCCTCTCCAACCTAACAAGTTGCCATTTTTTTTTTCTTTTTTTTATTCATAATCTCTTAGGATTACTTTTCTTCTTCATTTGAAAATGGCTTGCTGAATGTGGGTGTACTGATATACCTCCACTGGTTCATTCATCTTTCTAAAATAGCTGACGCACTCAAAATCTAGAAGGTTTGAAGCTACAAAACTCATCATAACATTCAAATCTATGACTGTAAACCGAGCACTTAAGTCTCACAGAGTTAGGTGTGATGACATTACCAGCTCCCACATTTTCCTTGTTTTGTCAGCACTGTCACTGGGAAGAAAGTTGAAAAATAACACTAAAATTAGCCATATGTGAAAGTGCCTCCTCATTTTCCCTACCAAGAAGACCACTACTAACATTTTTTTATCAACATAGTCCTTGACTTCTGAGCTTATCCTGATGTGGTTCTTAACACATTTTTCAGATACGAACAAGCTGAGAGAGCACATAGAGTTTTGGGGTTTTTTTTAATGTAACATGTAAAGAACATCGAGCTTGGCCACATCACAGCTGACTTCTGCCAACCCTGCTATCTGAAGGCATTTTATTCCTGTAACTGAACTTTCACCTTTTTTGACAGGATTAGAAGAATTACATGATGTGGCATGTACCCATGCCACAGCCTGAACCTGTCCTTTTACATTACAGGACTTACTGTCACTGCACAGATGAGGTACATCTTTCTTTCGGCTTTGTGCCATCTTTCGCAAACACAGGAATGCCAGAGTTCCAGGAGACTGGCTCAGCCACACTGAAATCTTGCTGCTATCAAAAAGCACAGTCCTGTTCCTACCCTCTACTCCTGCACTACCCTTGTGCAGATTCAACCAGGACCTCTGGAGAAAAAACCAGAGGAACAACCCAGGTAAGTCTTGCTGGTTTTTACTACTCATTTTATTTTATTCAGTATGGTAAAAGGGCTGACAAAAAACACCTGATGTCTCTCTGCACCCACACCAAAAAGAAAGGCTACTGCCCACGTGCCACAACTTGTGCCCACAGAAAGAACCAGAAGGCCAATGTAACCACTATCACTCTTGTACCAGTGAGCCAGCGCTTATCCCTGTGAATCAGATGCAGAGATGGTTGTTGTATCTGTGGCATTCCAAAAGAAAAATTCAAAACCCACACAGAGATGGCAACATGCAGTTAGAACACCCTGCTTTCCATTTACTAAGGGGAAAGACAGAAAGTATTGCACCTGTTCGGCACCTGATTGCCTTGACATAGAAGGAACACACAAAGAGAAATTAGGTTTATTTCTTTGTTCATATGAAAGAGAAAGTATTGAAAAACTTAATTAAAAAGTGAAAAAAAAATGTAAAAGATAACTTTTCAAGCATTCACTGTATCACTACTGAATCTGCGAACATTCCTCAAAGTTTATAATTTTTCTTCTTCATTTACAGCATAAAAAATAGGGAAAGGTGTTTATAAAAATACAAAAGCTACTCTTTTCAGAAAAAAACACCATGTTAAATAGACAGATTTGTCACAGAAAATTCAAAATTTAAAATGTTAATTATTAAATTAAAAAAAACAATTAAGATCCAAAGACAGTCCACTCTTTGAAAGGGTCATTTACCTAATTTCAAAAGTTACTTATTTGCTCTTCTAAACTATTAAAGGTCTTCACTAGGTGTTTCACATGCAAAAAGCAAGTGAACCGAAAAAATTTATTGTCAGTGACTAAGAGGTCTGTATCACTAAAAATATCAGTGCAACTGTCACAGGTAAGCAACAGTAAAGCTTATCACTTAATGCACTTCTACTCAATGTTTTTTAGTACTATAAACATAGGCCCCTAAATGCAATATTTCATCTTTCAGTTATGACATCACCACCAGATCTGTGGAAAGCAACATCATTTCCCTAACGCAAGCTCACTCAATGTGATTAGGAAGACCAATCACATAAGGTCTCCAAAGACAATAAATAGCACAGAAAACACGCTAGACATAAGCTAGGGGTCTTATATCAAAGATGCAGAATAAACAGTATGTGAGGTTTTATTTGGCAATCAATACTAGGCTCAGTCCTGTAAAAAGATAGGAAGAAGGAAGAGATTTTTTCTTTGTACAAATTTCTTGCATAGGTTGACTTTCAAGTGTTTGAGACCTACAAAGACAACCTTGATTAAGGTTTTTAACCAAATGACATTGTAAAAGAGCCAATGGCATTAAGACGTACAGAAAATTAAGCCTCACCTAAGATAACTGTAAAGCTATTCACAACACAGCATTATGAAGGCAAATGGATTGAAATAAAGCATTTACAGCACCAACACCTCTTAACCCCATTTCTTAAAAGCACATACAACTTATACACGACCCATACACCTTTTTAAAAATCACAATTTATCTACCCCTGTACAGTGCTGTACAATAGCATGCTGCTGTCTCAGTCATGCTTACAAATCCCACCTAATCCAGGTGCTACAGTGGCACAGCAAGTTCAGTGACAGCCAAACTGACACCCACATGGACTGCTGCCCTTGGCTCCATCTGCTACCTACCCATTTTACCATTTACCTATCTAGCTCTGAATACTCCACAGGTCAAAGACTGATGACTACCTTACCTCAACTTGATAACCCAAAATTTGAATCAAGAGACAATGGGGAGAGCAGCAAGTTGATCATAAATCTCAAGCAGTTCAGCATGTAAGCCCTGCAGCCTTCAACGGGATTTCAATGCCCAGATAACTCATACGCACATGAAGTCTTTCTTCATGACTCAGTTATCTGGAAAAATCACATTTCACAGGGGAAAAAAATGAACAGGGGAAAAAAGGTAATCTGGAGCTTTCATACTTAGTTCCTCATCCAGTTTTATGCACTGCAGAAAACTGCTGCATTTCGTTGTTTCAGCAAAGGTTCACAATGCATCACTCAAACCACTGTTTTGGCAAACAAGCTGGACTAGGAGCAGAAATTTCAGACAAGATAGTAATGCAGAAATTGAGGTCAGATGACAAAGGGCTAGAAGGTAAAAACTATCAGGAGATCAGGAGAATCACAGAATCGTTTGGCTAGAAAAGACCTTTGAGATCATCAAGTTCAACCATACCCAGAATGATCACTCTGTAATTTTTATTATAATTTCCCTGAGGTTGATGTCTCAGAACCCTTATCCAACAGCAAGAACAATATGTGAAGAAAAAAGAAACAACAATAAGGAAATGACACAGCTGAACTGGCTATACGTGTAATGAATGTAGTATTTAAGACACATTCACCAACAGGATTGCAGCACACAAGTGACTAAGGAAAAAAAAAAAGGGGGGGGGAAGTAAAGCAAGACAAAGGTTGGCTAATTTACTTCTGATGTCATATTCCGGCAGGGAAGCACAACAATTTCTTACCCATCAGTTAGTCACCTTTTTGCCCTGAAAAGAGAGGACAAAAAGGAGGAATAGAAAGTGATACAAATCACACATGCCCGCCACAGATATTAATAGTTACATAATGTTGAGGTACTGCCTGCTCTTTGCTCTCAATGCTGACTTTGCTGCAGTTCCAAGTACCAGCTTTTTAACAGCTGCCTGGTTTGAACATTTTGAAACTGTTTTTATTTAAAACACAGCTTTACAAGAAAGATGAAGAACAAAGCTTTAGTGCTATTTCTGAAAGAGAAAAAAAATAAGAGAAGCTGAGAGATAGCCTTATGATCAGACAAGAAGTCATAAAATTGGCTTGTGATAAAGCTCAAAATTAAACTGCTTGCCATTCGTAAAGCCTTTTAGTTTAACTTACTTGAAGCAAACTGCAAATAAAAAGAGGCAGCTTTGAGATAGCTCCTTCAACTTCACTGAAGTGCTACTACAACTGCCAGGAACAGATATGCAAGTCAAGAGTTATTTTAACAATAATGCACACCTATAATTCTTTCTCTTAAGAAGAGAACTTGCCCTGAATTGGCCAAGACAGATCAGTTGGGTAGAATAAGTATAACTGAAAAGAAGTGTTTGCTATTACTCATGAAGGCAAATAAAATAAGGTATATGGTGAGCACAGCAGAACTGGTCAGATTTCATCAGCTTAGCACAAGGGAGCGAGCTGTTCACAAAACTAATGCGATACGAGCCAAGTTAAGTTGTATTTCTCTTCCAGATTTTGTTCTTAAAAACTAGGGCACAACCATAAAATCTGCAATAATCTATGCCTAAGCACCTATCACAGCTATTTTGTAAGCAAATACATCATAACACTTAAAATCACGTGCTTCAATAATGAGGTGCTAATTAGGTACATCTGCAATTGCCTTGTTCCTTCCATTCTTGAACCAACACAGCAAGTAAATAACATGACAAAAACCTCAATGTCTAGCAGTTAGATACAACAGAGACATGATAAAACAACATAGTCTTGCCGACTGGATAATAATGGCCATATTTTAAACTCTGGAGTACATCACAGATGAAGGCAGCGCTTTCATTGTGACTTAAAACAAATTCGATGGAATTTAACATGCTGTAATTGCGAAAGCTTCAGAGAACTTCTGTAACAGAAGTCAGCGACACAAATTGACCATGAAGTTTAACACACACGGGCAACCGACCAGGCCAACTCCTGCTGTCAAATATTAAGATTAGCCCACTTGGAAGGCTGCATCAAAGCGCATTAACCAAAAGCTGGGCACCAACACCATCACTAGAAGTTCCTAATCAGGAAAAATATTACAGAGGCAAATTATTTCTTCATTCCATCTCACCATGTTTCTTTTTGCTACTCCTTTGAGTAACAGAATTAAAATTTATCTCATATTTGTCTGAAGTTTAATAGCATATACTCTTAAGGCCTTTTAAAACATACCCAAGTTACTTCAGGCCTCAGGGAAGATCGGGTTTGGCTCTTAAGAAAATGCTCTGCCAGCATTTTCGTTCTCCATTGCAAAGAAGGAACAGCTTCAGGACTTCTGCTGATTCCAAGTTATGGTAACAGGGTACAGGAAAAGAAGTGTGCTGGAAAGCACTGACATATAAAGCACTTGTCAACCCGGCAGCATCCTAAAGGCATACGTGGCATACGTCACTCCTGAGTAGATGAAGGGCACCGAGTATGGTCATCAGCTATGACAACACCAGAATTGTCCAAGAGCACACAGAAACTACGTGCACTATGAGACTCAAAATAAATAATCCAAACCTAATCAGAGGTTTTCTGATTACTTTTTTTTTTTTTTAAGATCATAACCTAGGAATAATCCGAATATAAGTATCAGTATTTAATTCCATATATGCACAGAATGTGGTTACTTCTATGGAAATTTCTCAAACTGTAAAATACAAACAGTAATACAAATAATTCAAGGTTTAGCTATAAGACTGTTGCAGAAATTTGAATTACAGACAACAGTAAAGATTTCAGATTTCTGTAGTACAACCTCACATACACAGCAAAGACATGAAATACAACAAAATGAAGGACAAAACAAACTTTTAAGGAGACTGATTGCACCTAAGCTTATATACTGAGTATTACTGCCATTGAGGTTATGACTGCAAGATTAATATAAATAATATTAAACTAAGAACTGCAAGAAAGAAGCGGTACAATCAATTCCTGCACGAAAAATACTTTGCATCCTAAATTTTTATTTCTCTAGTGAAGTTTAGGAGGAAGGCAAGAACGGCTTTAAACAGGGCTTGATGAACCTAAAAGTGCTAAAGACCGATCTTCAGTAAGCCTGTGTGGGCTTGCGTGTGTGTGTGCGTGCATCCAAACAGGCAGAGGATTAAGGAAGGTCAGTCTCCTGGATTTTACAGTCCCCTGCACCTCATCTTCGGCAACAAGCGCAAACGCGTGTGTGTATACATACAGACACACGGATTTAAGGATGACAACACGCACCACACGCCATGCCCGTGCCATTACAAAGGAAGTTTTGGAGCCGAATGCACTTCCCAGAGTCCACACACACACACACCCCGCGCTCTTTCCCTAACTCCGCAGGGAGGTAGGCGTGAACCCCTGCCCTGCTTCCACTGCGCCCTCCGGAGGGGCCCGCCACCCCCTCACTAGCGGGATGAGGGGAACCCCACCGCCCCCGGGACCGCGACCAGCCCCCCAGGACCAGCTGGAGGGGAGAGAAAAGCAAGGGGAACGGGACAGCCCGAGAGGAAGGAAGGAGGCAGCCGGAGAAGAGGGAAGGGGCCAGCGAGAAGCGAAGGAAAGGGGGACAGGGGGCAGCGGGAAGGGGTGGAGAAAGGGAAGGGGACAGGGGGCAGCGGGAAGGAGGGGAGGAAGGAGAAACGAGGGCAGCCCGAGGGGAGGGGAAAGGGAAAAGAAATGGAAGGGGGCAGCCGGACAAAAGGGAGAGGGACAGCCAGAGGGAGGGAAAGGAATGGGGGTAGTCTGAGGGAAAAAGAAGAAGGAAGGGAAGGGGGCAGCCCGAGGGAAAGGAAGGCGGCGAGCAAAGGCCGTTTCCCATGCAGACCGGCCAGTCGCACCTCCCGCCAGGGGACGGGAAGGGGGAAAGAGCCACCACCGGGGCCGCACCGCCCAGGTAGGCCCGGCTGTCAGAGCCTCGCCGGGACAGGGAGGGGACGGGGCCGCCATGGGGCCTGCACTGGCGCTGGGGAAGCGCCCGGGGCTGCTCCCCGCCAGACCCCGGCGCGTAGGAGCCGAGAACCTGGGAGAAGTGGAGGAGGGCGCCCCGGCCGCTCCTTGCCTCGCCCTGACCAGAGGAAGGCGGGGGGAGGTGAGCGGGGCCTCGCCAGGGACTCCACACTCACCACTTGGTAGCGGCTGGCGGGCTGATGGTGATCCATCCTGGCCGCCTGCGGAAACGCACGGGCGCGACCACACCTCCTTCGACCGGACCCTCGACCCTACCCCTGCTCGGTAC